>JAOXYL010000065.1:15139131-15176118 GCA_028564955.1 Terapon puta | reverse complement strand
ATATATATATATATATATCTATATATATATATATATATATATATATATATATATATAGATATATATATATATATATATATATGTATGTATATATATATATTCATATCTCTCTCTCTCTCTCTCTCTCTCTCTCAGTATATGTATACATGTGTGCGTTCCTCTCTTCCTCAGCCCAGCAATGTCTTTCTTGCTACCTGCACCAACCCTTTAAATGTGACATCACCTCTAATGCCTCAGTAATCCCATTGTGCGGAGGCGTGTGTTTCTGCTCTCCAATTTGTCATCATCAGACTGTAGTTCATTATGTTGACATTTCCGGTGGGTCTTGCTCCCACACGTACATATTACTGTACTTGTAAAGACCCTCAATGTCATAATGCTTTCCATATTTCCAAGTCTTATGGTGCAAGAACCACAAATGTAAATGACATCATCATGAGCATAATGACCACTGCAGTGAAATTTAATTAAAAGAATGAAACGAAGTTTCATGTCTTCTTCTGTCGGATGTGTCATCGCGAGGGGTCTTCTGGTTGTTGTTTTCTGTCTTTTTCTCTTTTTGTTTTTCACTGAATCTTAAAGGGGAACTCCATGGTTTCACACATAAAGGTCAGTTTACTTGTCATAGACAGTCCCACTCAGCCTCTTGTGTAATTTCTATGCTTCTATGTGTAATCTTTGTCTGGTTTCATAAAATTATGCCTCATAAAGTGATGATTTCATCATGGTTTATCTCAGCGTGGACTAGGAGGCTACTTTTTTTGTGGAAAACCTGCTAAAAACTGAAGACAAAAAATGGGTATTTAGCATGTAGAGTGGGTCTAATGAGAAGATGTTTTTTATCACTTCATCACTGATTGTGTTATCACTGGAATTTTTTAAATATTTTTGATTTTACCTTGCACTAGATGAATAAAACACATCATATATTGACCTCTGCTGCTTTGATTATGTCTATTTTAAAATCCATTAAGTCTCTTGTTAACCCCCCAAATTTCTGAAAGAACAGTCCTAAATCCCTGAAGCACCCATTTAATGCCCTTTAATCCCCTTGATGAGGGGACAGCCAAAATGTCCTCACTTTGGAAGAATGTCTTAATATTTGAAATGGCTTCTCACAAAGATCGAGGTGCAGACACACATAATTACGCCTCACACACTGCAGGTACAGTACAATTTCCTGTCTCTGGAGTAAGTGTGCGTACCTCACGCTAAATGTGTTCTGAACCTCTTATACAGACCACCCTCTGTCAATTAGCCTGCTTCAGAGTGGGATGCTCAAACTGCTTTGCCTGCAGGGACTGGCGTCTTTAGTCTTGTCATATAAATGAGAGGCAGCTTGGATCCGCCTCATTTATCCTCTGTCAATGCTGTTTTGGCTTTTAAGTTGAGCTGCTACAGCAATACAGTGTCTCGGTCTGCTACAGCACTACTGTGGGAATGCTCAAGCTGACCAAAATAAAATGGCAATCCGATCCCAATCCATAACATTAGCATTATAATAGCTAACTGCAAGAGGGCCAGTCTATTGAAGCACCAGTGTGACAGCTGATGAATTAGCCCACACGCTAAAACTGACACATACGTGTAAATGGCCCCAAGTCATTAAGCACTCTGTCACAGTCCATTTTATAAACAGACTAAATGCTTATTAGATTTTCTAACAGTGAAACAATCAGCTGCAGCAGGCTTGACACACAGAAGCTGGGAAGCTGTTATAAACATGAAGCAAAGTGCGGAGAAAGAGGAAAAGAGCAGAGAAGCCCAGTGACAGATGAAACATGACAGTTATGTGGGAAATATGGACCCATGATAGACCAACCACTTCACTGATAACAAGTCACCTCATATTTAAACACAACCACTATCATCGCAACATACATTGTACTCGATGGTTCCTTTTGTGCAACTGCATAAGAACACCAGCAAAGGAGACAAAACTATGAATATGTTGTATTTTCCTCCAGTCAGGTGGTATCCAATTGAAAATCCAATTTTTGCATGGTTTACACTCTTTGGCTGTCACTGTCATTGTTTTTCTGAACAATATTCACAAGAAATTAGTTTTTTTATGGTCATGTTTGGCCATCTAAACTCTGACTTAAATTATGAGAAATGACGCCAGGCGACCTCTGGCGCCTGCTCTGTGCAAATATTCCTTTGCCTCCTACACTGGAATTAGATGTTAACCGTACATTTCCATTTCAAATGAGTTGTGTGCCAGTGCAGCGCATCTGCGAGAAAGGACAGGAGGTCAAAGATCTGAGCTCGTCTGGAAAGCTGTTGCTGTCATGAATGCTGCTCTGGCAGGGATGGAGGTGTGGGGGTGAAGGCCGCTCGGGAGGAAGGAGAAGGGAATGTGATCAGATGTGGGCGTGTGGAAGGACATCTGTACAGGGGAAGCAGACATGTTTGCAGACAAAGGGGAGTCTGAATGTGTGAGAATAAAAGTCAAACGGGAGAGAGAGAGAGAGAGAGATCCTTTTTTTCTATCCCAGTAAGACTCAAGGGAGCCTGTTACAGAGCGGGTCAATATCCTTTGGCTTAGCCTTCATATGTATTACATTTTGATTATGAGGGGGGGATACATGTTGCACACAGAGAAACAAATACAGAAAAAGGCACACAAACTACACAAGGGAGCAAAATACAATCATGGCAATTCACCAGTTGTCCCACTGAGAATAAGCAAAGGCGAATTCATTTTAAGATACATCATTTGTTTACTCTGTGTGTCTCCGAGTGTAGTTTGTTATTAGGAGATCTTTTCTCCTCAACCTGTGGTGATTCAGGAAGCCCACCTACATCTCTGCTTCACTCCCTTCCACCTCTGCTGTCATATCTGATCTAACCTGAAGAGCAAGATAGAGAAAAACAAAACAATCAAATGTCCGTCTTTGTTTTTTTTTTTTTTTTACTACACACACACACACACGAGAGACTTCTGCCTCTCTGCATTTCACGGTTCTTCACATTTTAGCCTTTTTGTTTGTGTGTCATTCTTTGCGTCTGGATGATGCTTTTTTTCCCCTAACAGGTCCTCTGCTATGCAAATATGGTGTCGTCATAGCAACCTTGTCTGCCAGAGACTGAGCTTGAACCCATCGTTTTGGGTTAATATACCCTGTTGCTACTCATTACACATTCATGCCCACTTAATGGCCCATTTGAAAGCATTTAACTTTTCCATAATCAATGTGTCATTAATGTTAAACAAAAAAGAAGGCTTTAATACCGCAATTTGCAAATGGGCTTAACTAGAGGACATGCTTTTACGGTCACTGAGGGAAAGCAGACAAAAACTAAAAAAGCTAAGGAGACCTAAAAGCATTTAGTTCATCCATTACCTCGGTCTGGGAGGTTAGAGGAGGCTGAAAGCACTGGGGGCCTGAACAGCAGACAGACTGGCTGTGTCTAGGGTCTGAACCCAGATCTACATTTTGAGAGCCCTCACTTCAAACACCCAGATGCTGCAGGCTGCAGTCTCGTAGTTAACCAGCAGGCTGACAATCTATTTCTGCAACATCAAACTGGGACTTGTGTTGCGGTGATGGGAATCAGTTGATGCACAGAGTGGTGGCCCCACTCCGACCTCCTTTAAAAATTGTGTGTGTGCGCACAAACACTCATGCTTGGACGTGTGTGTGTGTGTGTGTGAGAGAGAGAGAGAGAGACAGAGAGAGAGAGAGAGAGTGTGTGTGAGTCCTTCCATTAGACAATATTAGATGTTGAACCTCTGGTCCGTCCCAGGAGTGACAGTAGATTGAGCTACGAAGATTACCCAGAGAGCTGTGCAGGGCGGTGTGGTGTACGTGCGGCCCAGTTTCCGATGCACGAGTGATCTATAAATTCACTCTGGGCTTCAGGGAGACAATTTTTTTGTGTATTTATGTTTCCTTGGACCACTAAGGCCCCCTGACAAGCATCAACGCCGCGATATTTCAGGTCAGTAATACTTTCACAACAAGACAGAGACAAGTAAGAGAAACTAACAAAGATATGATACCAGCTGCTATCAGGTCAGACAGCAAAAAGAGAACTGTGCCAAAGATTAGATTAATAGGATACTTCAGGTGGCGTCTTGCACGTCACATTGTGTAAAGAATATGACAGATACAATACGATGAAATAATACGAAAATACTTCACCTCTGTGCTTTTGGTCTGAGGCTGTGTTTTTTACTCCCTTTTGCTCCAAATAAAGGAAATTCCTAAACCCATTTTGACATTTTTATATTAATGTGCCTCTAAATTTGAGGGAACAGTGTGGAGAGGGCCACTTCCTATCTTTTAACTTGACAGTGTCACCAGAAGAAATTTCAAGTTTGGTGAGGGAGAGAAGCGTGATACGCCTGCAAAAAGCCCTGTTCAACACTTTTAGAATGCCTCACACCCAGTGTCAGAGTCCAGCCTCACACATGTATGAAACTGGAGGAAATACCTTCATTCAAGATCAAAATGCTTGTAGAAATGTTTTGAGGCAGTTGTAATAGAGTTTTTTAGTCTTAATGTTTTCCGAATGTTGAGGAAAATGTTCAACAGTTCAAAAAAGGTAATAAAGTCTTTGTGTTCCTGTATCTCATTCAGTTATCTGTATCATGTTTAGGGTTAAAATGGAAATCAGAACCCAATAATCTCAAATTTTCACATTTTCAGGAACATTTACAACAGAAACTCAGAGTAGGAACCCGAAGCTGTATATAAGAGTCCCAATTCGAGCTCAGCTTTTGTGCCTCCAGGTTTTTTTTCCCTCTGTGTTTTCTCATCGGGGATTTCTGTCATAGTTATTTCTGACAAACTGAAAAACACAATTCTGGCATTTTTCTCCATAAGCTGAATTAAATGAGTATTATTGCACACTATTGTACTTCACAGCGCAATTTGAGGGGCTTATTATTCGACCAAGATAAGGCTGCAATTATTTTGTGTGCATTCAACAACTACTGCTGGGCCTTACTCATAAGTAAGCTATCAAAACCTTGTTTGACACTAGTTGTTGTGAACAAGATAATTATAAGTTACTTTATCATCAATCAAGGTACTTGGAATTGAATTTCCAGAAGTGTAGTTAATACCCGTTTCTTTTAACATTTGGACGAAAGCCCAAGTATCATTTTTCGGCTTTCTAGAAAAATTTATATCTTTCAATGAAATGAAAAAAAAAAGAAAAAGAAAGCTGCAGCTCAGAAAGCAGGGACAACTGCATCTCTCTATAATAATGCCATTGTAGTCCACTGGAGAAGAATAGCAAAAGAGTATCTGGTTCAGATAGTGCTGCGCTCCATGCTCTGACTGATGGCCCAGCTCATGCATAGTGAATAAGAGGCTATAGAGAGAGTTAATGAGTGACCAGCAACAGGGAAATGGCCGAGAGGAACGTAATGACTGATGTTCAAAAGTAGGTCACGGGATATTTTCTACATCGTGTTTTCACCGAGCTGAAAGCCGTCCATCCACCTCCTCCTGTTTCCCTCCAATCTACCGTTTTCAAAGCCATTTCTGCCTCCCCCATCTCCTTCTTTCCCCCTCTCTCTCTCCCTCCCTTGCTTCTCAACCACCCATTCATTGTTACCTCACTCTGCCTCTCCCCATGTCCTCCATCTCTCAGAAAATCCCTTTAACAGAGTGAGGACCTTTTCGTCTCCTGCTCCAGGCATCTATTTGGTGCAGTTAATGGATAGTTGAGAAATGACTACCGGCAGGGGGAGGAGGGAGGGGAAGGAGAGGAAGGAGGAGGAGGGCTGGTGTGGGCTCCTCTTTTGTCTGTAAAATACTATGGATAGGAGACAGGCCAAATCACATCATGGCCCTTTAGAAAAGCACTGGACACATTTTCATACTGCACACATGGTGAGATGTGCTCTATTGAATTTGGTTTCTTGGATATAAAAGCCATGAATCTTGGTTTACGAAGTCAAACAGTCTAAAATGATAGCTCATTCAAAAAAGATGTACCTTTAGAGAGGCGGCACTGTAGACAGTGCAGCCTCTCTAATGTGACAGGAACCTTTAGAGAGACCTGGCCCACATACCCGATGCTTCTTTCGCTCTCTGTCCTTCCTCATCTCCTTTCCTCTGCTTCCCTCAAGCTCTCTTCAATAGGCCAATTTAGATTTTTCTCTCTCTGACAGCGCTCTCTTTCCCGCTTCCATCATTACTTCCACTCTGTCTGCAGTACTTGGGCTGGCTTGTTGCGTCCTCTGCTTCTTGCCAGTCTCGATGTGGATCTGATGGTTAAATTATGACTACACATCTCATCTTTAACTGTTGGCTGATCAGGGTAAGAAGTCTCTGTAATCTCTCTCTAGGTCCTAATTGATTTCCTGAATACGAGGCCTAATAAGATCCAGGGGAATAGTCATTAAGGGTGTGTGAGACTGGGTGCTGCATCTCCTTTAATGAGGCCTCTTATGAAACAGAGAAAGCAATTACACAAACCACAGTAAGAGGATACCTCTCTGCAAATGTGATGAAACGGGCCCAACTTGGCTTGTGTGGTGAGAAGAACGTGGGAAACGAGGAGGAGCTCAGGTACAAATAACGCCTGCAGCACCTTCACCAGCCATGCTGTATTCAAAACATGTGTTAAATGACTGCCAGCAACTCCTCAGCCTTAAACACAGAACAAACTCAGTCAGTAAATATATTAAGATGCACTTTTTGTAAGTAGTAAGTCAGTATTATCATTATAAAACAAAGAATCTGATTATAATATTTTAATATATTATAATATTTGGATCAATTGTTTGTCTCCAAAAGGGGAAATCGGGAAAAATTAATGCATACAAAAAAGGTTTACAACGAGATTAGTAATTACAATATTTATACCATTTGTACCAAACATGCTGGAGAACAAAACAAAAAATGTCGCCAAGAAAAAGCTGCCAAAAAAACCTGACCATCCTTAGTCGAGTACAAAATCCAAGCCCATGCAGAGATGCACCTCCTATCTACAAAAAAAGACTCCTGCATTACAGAAACCATCTGTGGATGCAAAGAAAGTCCAACAGGGTAAAAAACATAAAAACTCAGATGATCACAGCAGATGAGCAAACACTGAAATAATGAAGCACTTTTGGCGACTCTGACCTTCTCTTATTGTAATTGTACGCGCAAACAGATTTTTTTAATTCAATGAACACACAGTACAAATTACACTATCAGCACAGCCAAATGTAGAACAGAGTCTCACGGTACTAAGTATTAATATGTGAGCTTATCAATAGCCAGTGTGAGTTATCGGTCACTGGTGGGAAAATCAGCTGATGATGCTTGAACAAACTACTTATCAAATTTGAGCAGGTTCTCACCAGTCACCCTGTTTGCAAAGGAAAAGTTAAAGAATTAGGTATGCTGAAAGATGTTAATGCACCTGCTAAATTAGATTTTTCGCTGCTGTTGTGCTGTGGCACCATTGTCACAGCATGAAATGCAAACAAGTAAATCAGAGGACCTGCTTACAGCCGCATGAGAATGAAACAAATTGTGATGTAATACAAGTGAAACACCTTGGGCACTAAAGCAGGAAACAGGAAAAAACAAACAAACAAAAAAGGAAAGAAACAACAACTATGAGTTACTGCTTTTAAAGCATGGAAAAGGCATTTAGACGCAATAGGAATAAAGCACAGGTGTAAATAATCAAAACTGTGGTGGCTGAATTCCATTTTGCTGCTTCAGTTTCAGGGGCCTGGTGTTGTCAGTTCACTGTCACGGCTCAGAGATGCGCTGTGACACCTTTGCTTTTTCCGCCTTGACAGGTCGAATTGCCTGCCATGAAAAAAAAAGGAGGGTTCGGGACAGAGCTATGGCTGGAGGAGCGGTGGGCAAGCATAAGGGAAAGAGGACAGTGCTCTAACAACCTGACTATCAGGTAACGAGGCCATAATTGCTGCAATGGGGATAATTTACAGAGGGCAGAGTAAACCATGCGGCCTCGTACCCATACAGAGAGTGATAGTGCTGCATTTTCACCGGCAACAAGCAGAGGTGGAATGGCGTAGATCACATGTGAGCTTAGGAACAAATTGTTGTATCCTTGTGCTGTACACAGTTTTACTGAACAATGTTTTCATTCCAAAAATAGATTCAAGATGACTGGCTTTCTTTGTCACTCCTCTTCATTCTTGCTCCTCAGCGGGAGCCACATTTGAAAGTATTCTAAAATGATCCTCCTTTCTGTGGAGCAGGAACTTACTGCTATCCCATTTTATTTTTCCTCCAGTGGAAATGGGAAGAATATTTCAATTGTTCTGCATGACACATTTCTTGATGAGAACCGAATCTCAAAATCTCCCCCAAAAAAGCCTGTTCATGGGAATAAGACAGAGCAGAATTTAGGAGGACAGTGGGAGCTCGTGTGCAAATGAGAGAGAGAAAGCGACAGAGATAGAGTGGGAAGAGAAGGAGAGCACTACATCCAATAATCTGATATTATATGGATACCCTGTAAGCTTGAATGAGCCTATTTCCTGTCATTGTGTGAGGGGAATTTAAAGAGTATCTGATGAATGTGGGCCTCTGCAGCAGCAGGTACATTAAAAGAACACAGTCTATGCCTATTAAATCTCCACTTTATGGTCTCCCCCCTCACTCATAACCACATCTTGTAGAAGATAGGACTCCATTTATACCTGGATATTTGCTCGTGGAAGGATTGATAATGGTTTGGGAATTATGTGGGACAGATGGAACATTGGTCTTCTTTTCTGTGCACCGTGAAACGCTCCCATATGCTTCACAGGAATCTGAGAGACTATGCGGGGAGGGAGGCAAACTGTCGCTCTGTGAATTTTTTATTATTGTCATTTGCGGCACGCGTCTCCACTGAGCCTGAATTAAAGAGCGAGCTATCTTTCTATAGATAGTGACTGTCTGTGCCTGCAGGGCTGGAAGTAGTAGGTGTGCAGAATCACGCACAGAAGTAGACAGCTGAGTATGTGATCATCAGCCCTCCCGCTGAGGAAGACAGTGGTGTGAAATAGAGATACAGAGCGTACGCCTCTGGCTCTCCTTCGTGTTGCTTTCACCCAGCTTCATCTTTGCTTTCCTGTCTCTCCTTTGGTTTACCGATCTCTTCCTCTGCACAACAACTGTGACTAGCAGTGGAGCAGACTTATACCAAGACAGCTGGGGATAACAACCAGCAGTCACCTCTGGAGGTAAAACACCTCCAGCTCTGGTGTCATCTTTAATGTCGCACTAACTCTGGGTCAGGAGGGCGATATTTGTTCATTTCCGTGACCAAGGCAAGCGTATTTAGAATATGCTGGGAATTTGGGCACATTTACTCAAACACTTCCTGTTGAAACAGTTGTGTCATTAATATTCAGCTCAGGTTGTCAAAACGGACCAAATGGAGAGCTGTTTCCTCTGTAGTCACTCTCCTCTAAACACATTTGATGAAGTGAGCTGCAATAGCCTTACAATCTGTGTGTCACAGAGAGAGAGAGAGAGAGAGAGAGAGAGAGAGAGAGGAGAATGTGTGTGCGTGACAAACACCTGCTGGCGACACACCAACAAAGCTTGAAAACATGTTTTCTGCAGCAATTTACATATAAATTCATGCAGATTGAGACATATGTGATTAGAGCATACAGTATGTAGCGCGAGACAGCAGGCACCCAGAGAAAATAAAGATTGTAGAATCAAAGCGTGCTGAGGGGTGATTCATTTATAGTTCACATGCAGCAGGTTAATTATCCTGCGTGTGTTAATTTGTGCCAAGATAAAAGGCATAAAAACTCCATGAATTATATGTTCTATTTTCTCTTTAAACATCTTTTTATATCAACTTAATAACTGCACCTACTCTGTTCTTTAACTCACCCAATAAGTTTTAACCTCGTGCACTTTTCTCAGTGTTGTTTTTACATTTTCTAGCCACCTGACACCACAGACGATACAGGTTTTAAACAAACCTTAGACCAATACAGTTTGAAGAGAATATGAAGGATAAACTAAAACATTATTCAGTCCAGTTTACAGGTGACTTATGGGACCAACCTTGGCTGACTGTATGTGCCTGTGTTTGTGTCCCAATATGGGATTACAACCACCTTTTGAGAATATTAAGAATATTCAGACTCTACCTGCAAAGAATGTTTCCTAATTTCACAGTTTTCAAAGAAAGAACCCCGTTGTTACTTTTTCACGACAATACATAGAAATAAGAGCAATAATAGCCAAGTTGTAAACAAAAAACAGTGAATTTCCTTTGAGAGAAACTCTGATGTATAATGTTGATGCGTGAGATAGAACAGCATTGCCACAATAATGAAATCCGTGCGAAGCTCCTGTCCGTTTACAGTGTAAACAGAACAGTAACGGCCTTCCTCCACCGCTCTCAGCGGGGGGATGGGAGCCTAGCAACAGAAACACATCTACAGTGTACACACCCATGCCACACACCATCAGTACAAATATGATTGTCACCCACAGAGTCTTGATGATCAGCATTCCCGCTTACTGTTAAAACTACGGTAGTATGTAAAAGTGGGGCGATCACTGAACGGCACAAAAGCACTTTGATAAAACACTGCAGTCTCCCTGCATCCTTTTATAATGCCACACAGACTGTGAGCTCATAAATACACATATTCTTGTTTATCTGCAGCATAACAGCCCTCAGTTCTCCCATCTTAGTGTGTATCAGTCGTATAAATAAATATGAGCTATGGCCTTCTCCAAACCTATAAATAGAAAGGGGATCATGGGTAAAACTGGTGTCTTACACATGCTGCACAGAGGCCTGCTAACCTGGGCAGTGCACACATGCACTGCTGCCTCAGCACTATAACACACTCTCTTTCTCTCACACACACACAAGCCAAGAGTAATGTGCTCATAAATGATTGCTGTGTGTTCACTTACATTTAGCCATGGATGTGTGTGCGTGTGTGTAAATATCACTGGCACACTGAGGAAGGTGACAGCTCATACGTGCAATCCACCCTGCTGACCTTTGACCCTCACATTGGCTATTCCCATCATCCCATTGTTTACTCTCCCAGACCCCATCAGCCATCCCAGGACTGTCTCCCACGGCGACCGCGGGGCTGGCCAATGAGTTGAGTTCTCCCAGTGCTCTGTGCAAACTGGACTTGTTTCAAATGTGTGCTCACCCGTGCGCGCGCACACACACACACACACACACACATACACACACACACACACACACACACACACTGTGTGAGCCCAGTTCGCCCTGTTAAACTGAGAAACTGTCAGGCTTCTGTTTGCCCATTAGCTGCCAGCTAGAAGGTCGGACGTGTCCTTACTCCTCACAAAGGTGCAGAAAAGCTGATGGTCCCTGCAGCTCTTGAGGTGCAATTACATCAGTTTCCAGGATTTATAGATCATTTTTCATGTTACTCTTTTCTTCTCTTTGTTTATTTTTTTTTATTGATCTGCTAATTTTTTTATTTCCTACATTGCTGTGTCAGATTCCACCATTTACTTTGCTCCATTGATTCCCTCTGCCTCTTTGTTCATGTCAAAGCATTTTCTACCCCATCTTGTTCTCCCGCCTTTCTTCAACATTTCTTTTCTCCACTAATCTAGTGTGAGAGATCAGTTTTGGACCCTTAAAAAAAACAACAACCTGGTTTTCATGCTCAAACTTTACCAGAGCCTGCTGAGGCCTCCACAGTGTGGAGGGGGCATTGATGTGCTGTCTTCCATGCTCACTTCCCCTACATCCCTTCCTTTCCTTCTTCCTCCCTCACTATCTTAACTCCTCACACTCTGTATCAGTCTTTCAGTCTGTTCCACCGCCACCTGCTCCGCCTCCCGCCGACAGACTTTCACATATGCAGACACTTCAAACATGCTACTTTTCAAAGAGATCCTTGGAAGAGAGCTCTGGAGAAACCCTGAATAAGACATCAAATCGACAGCATTTTTTTCTTTTAACCCTCCATGCCCCGGCCTGTGTTTTGTCCTGTTTCCTCTCTACTCACAAATATTTTCATCTCCTTCAGTTTCTCTTTTTTCTTCATGCCTGCAAGGCCTCTCTCCCTTCACATGTTCCACATCTAACCTTTACTCTCCTTAGTTTGTTTCCATCTCCTCCTTTCGTACTCCATCATTTTGCTCTTCCAGCCTCTCCTCGCCTTCCATTCATCCACGCATGCATCCAAAATATTCATAATTATTGCTTTTAGTCAAAGCCCCTCTCTTCCCTCGCTCACACAGGAGCCTGACAGCAACAGCATCCCTGCTCAAAAGGGGTTTCCTGCTGGAATTCTCTTCCTCTCCATTTCAATCTCAGCTCGAGTAATGCAAACATCTGCCTCGCCTTACTCTGGGAAGACAGCCGTGTGATGCAAAGTGGCGGTTGCATATATGCATATAAGGCATGCATCACTTGCTTGGGGCTGCAGTCAGTCAGACAGACAGGTTGGTTTGTGAGGGTGTTGCTCCTAAGCACTCTCTCCAGTACTGTCTACACTAAAAGAAGTTGTTCCCATGGTAACTCTGGCAGGTCTGTTAATTGACTGTCAAAATGTGTGATGCTCCATAATGAGGAAAAAAATCCTGAAAACAAATGTATACCATTAAATTACTAGGAAGATAATCACATCACACAGCTGCCTCAAGAGATGGTAGTAAGAGGTATCTAATCAAAATGTTAATGATATGAGCTATAATGAAACTGTGAAGCCTGTGGACACTCACAAGCGGATGTGAACATGTCAGAAGTTAAAATGTGTGGAGGGTTTTAATTGAGAATGTGTAAAGTAGAGAGAGAGGGTTTTTAAAAAAAGCAATCTAATCCAATTCAGCATGGCAGCAGCATCACCTACCCACACATGGATACCAGTGACGCACATCTCCAGTGTATAAATCCATGTGGGATTGTTTGAGGGTGAGCAGGGGTGTGCTTAAATGCGAGCGTGCGCTTCTTCTTGCCTTAAGGAGACTTGTCCATGTTCTCGAAATAAGCTGCCATGTTGAATGAAACCTTGAAACAGATACTCGTTTAAAATGGATGAGAGTTGAGCAGCTGCTTCAGGATTTGGATGGACAACACTCTCTGCCATCATCATGGAAACACCAAATAACATCTTCCAGAAAAAATGCCTTTATCCCCTTTAGTCAAGTATGCCTTTAAGTTTAGCATTACCTTTCATGTTTCATGATTCAAAATTCAAGCGTTTAATTGTCTCACTGTACAATAAAAGTCTTACTTTTGCAATGCCGGATAAATAGAAAAATATAAATAGAAAAATACAAGTAAGTTATCCTTTAAATCCCCAGTCATTACTCTTCCTATCAGTCAAGTAGCTGTTTATCTAACCTTTCTGGGATGTCGGAAGAAGACTTTATGTGCTCTACATCAGAAGTCACCATCCATGTCACCGGTTTCCAACCCGCAGTCAGCCAATCCTCAGTCCTTGGGCAAAGAAGAACTCACAAACTTTTCTTTGCTACATACTAATATACTATGATAAAAAGCAATATACTCAATCTTTGACGTGTGAAAAAAGAAAAAAGAAAAAACAAAACATTGTGTGGTTTAGAGCACTATGGACATTTTGAAAATGAGCCAAGGCCAATGAGTTTCAGGTTGAAAAGCATATGATTTTTTTTTTCTTTTGGTGAACATTGAAAATGATGTCCAATAGACATGAATGGCACATAAGGGTGAGTAAAACATGAGAAAACAGGCAAAGAAATGGTATATAATCGGTTCAGGTAGTGCTGCAGCTTTAAAGCACATACGCAGAAGGAGGTTGGGGATCAGAGGAAAAGGGAGGCTGGGACGTTAATCTCTCAAAAACACACCTGCATGCAGAAATACACCATCGCCTTACAGACAAACTCGCTCTTTCCTCTTATCTCTCCTCTCTCTCCTTGACATCCCCAGTTGCTGTCTATCTACTCGACTCCTCCACACAGCATCCGCAGCCACACTTTGCTTGATTTGTCTCAGTTTTATACCCACGGATGGTTTGTATCCTGGACTGCACACACCTTATGCCTTCCTATAAGTGCCCTGTAGTTCAAAGGGAGACTGGCTCTGTGCTGCCCTTGGAAGCTGTGCCTGTTAAGCAGACCCTGTCTCTTGTTAACAAGGGCCCTCCTCAATTACTCTCCATCGAGACACTTGCTAAAATAGCCACAGAACCCCCCCCCCTACCGCCACCACCACCTCCTTCATCCATCCACCTTTATTATTTAGAACCATGGGGCTCTGTGTTGCCATGGATTCTGTCGTCATGGCTACAAACAACTACGCAGATGTACAGGAAGTGGAGAAGGATGAAGGAGAAGGGAGAGCCGGGCCGATAAGGAAGCTTAACCTCTGTGTCATGGAGATCCAGCTGTAATAAGTCACAAGGTTCGGGGGGGTAAAGACAGTAAGGTGGTCCATCATTTGCTCAATGACAGCTGAAGGTCAGGGTAAAGCCTCGACAGACATGTGTGGGATTACTGTGCATGTCTGGCTTTCCAGCCGGTTGTTTCCTTTGTGGTGTTGTCCCTGTTGTCTCAGAGGGGACCTCTCAGAGCATTTTTTGCTCTCACCTTGAGCGCCACGACGGCACGTTTTCACATATTCCAAAAGCATCTTCCTGTACACATGCGGAGGAGACAAGCCCTACGAGCAAATAAAATATTATGGTTTCCCTTTGTCTGTTCAGCCTTGAAGGACGCGGGGTGATTTACCCAGGGCAGATAAAAGAGTTTTGTCACTGTTGACAGACAGCTGACTGTTTAATGCGGAGACGAAGTTTGCAGCATGTCCTTGATTTGTGCAGCACTGCGGTGACACTCCGAGGCTCTTGTGGAACACTTTGTTCTCAGTAATGTAAATCTGAGTTCAAAGCACACGTCGGCCAGCGCATGTTTTAAAAAAACATGTTTGACAGACATCACTTCCTCTATGCTCTTTACCCATATGGACATTTCCTCTGATCGAGAGGAAGTCCCTTTGATAGTGGTTCCTCTGCGGCATCACGCTAATGGGGATGGTCTGCACTGGACCATTCGATCAGTAGTGGATCAATAGATCTTATCTGATCTTAATAAGGCTCTAAAGACCAACTCACTCTCTGCCCAACCCAAACATGAACCAAAAAGGAACCTTCAGACAAAAACGGTCCTACATCCAATTGAAAGAGTATACATGCGATAGAAACACACAAAATCACTCAGAGGTTATCTTAGAAGATGTTATATTTAAGCAAATTAAACCATATTCATAAATATAAATATATTCTTATAAATAATATTCTGAATAGTAAATCTCTGAAACATCATCTCTGTCTTCAAGTGTCTAAAATGATTTCAAGGTACACCGCACGTTTCAAGTGAAGGCATTTTTATATTGTTGTCTATAGCTCCACCTTGTGGCCCTAAGAGACACTGACCATAACAATGGTGGGGATTTTTGTGTGAGTGTGTATCACTGATCATATATGGATTTGCTCTCATTTTCTCTCCTATTAGATTCCCCTTGTTGTTCTTTATATCCAACCCTGAAAACACACAAAAATGTTCCAAGGCACAATATGCCCATCTATCACAGTGTGGGTTAAATCTGCAGCCTCCATTGGTTGAAAACACAACATGACTCTTTGATTTGTCACCCGGCTCCCGTTGATGAAAGGATTTCATTGGTTTCGTACTGAGCAGCTCTCAGAGATGTGATATATATGCACTGCAGCAGATTCTGGGGAGTGAACTCTGCCTACAGAACAAGCACTTGGCCGTGAATGTATCCTAGAGTGTGAATGTAGACAGACTGCATTAAGGCAATGAGGGAAAATCAATGATCCAGCTGGAGAAATAGCACCTTACAAGTGGTATGCAGTAAAAGTCAGAGCAATCCGTAGAAGTACTGTGGCCTTTCTTCACGTTTTAAACAAATGTTTCTAAATCAAATATTTTAGGTGTTTTTGGCAGATTCTGCTGCACAAATATTGTGTGCAGATTATGGGGTTCATTGTGTGTGCTTCGCACTTTGTGCCCATGGCCAACGTCTATTTCTGTGGTTGCAGTTATGTGTGACTGTCTTTAGGAATGAGCCAGACTATATTACACCCTGGTCCCTCCCTCAGAAGCTGTGCTAAAGTAACAGCTGATGTCAGTCTTGCTTAAAGACGTACACACACTCACACTCATGCTCACACACACACACATATACAGACACACACACAGACTACAACCTGTCTACCGTAAGGCAGCAGAGAGCCAGCCAAAGGGGAGGAGGGCTCCTACACCTTCCACTCCCCGCGACACATCAGCAGTTGGCACAGGCTCCACACCACGCTCACAAATCCCCAATCCAAGGCTTGAATCCCAAGTCACAGCAGGCAGAGGAGGGGAGGGCAGTTATCTGAGGCTCTCAGCACCCCCATGTGCCTGGTTGGACCATGGAGCTGCACTGTCTTCCTACTGAGACCCCCACCACAGCCAGCTCCTGCTCCACGGACCCCCTGTACGACAACTGCCCACCTTTTACCCAGCGAGGGCGGGCCAGGGAAAAGGAAATGGAGAGTAGAGTTGTGTGCCCGGCTGTAACCAGACTCCCAGGCCCCTGCAGCCCTTTGGCTGGTCTGGCCCCAGCTGTGGCTGAGGTTCCCACACTGGTCGGTGGGGGAAGAGGGACTGGCGCCGGGCCAGATCACAGCTACTGCAGCTGGAGAGGAGGCCTGGGAAGACAAGGCTGGGAAGCAGGGCTGGATCCAGGCATAAACAGAGCAGGAGGAGTGAGAGGAGCAGAACAGGGAAGCAGTTCAGGAGTTGAGGACAGAGCTCATCTGAATCAGAGCCCAAATCCATCACAGGGCGAGAAGCACACGAGTGCCCTATCTCTGTATGATAACCTCCCCGACGTCGCCACCCCTGACAGCCTCCAAGAGGTCTTTGACATGGAAACGGGCTTCGCGGGGTACTTGCAGGAGGAGATGTACCAAGCATGGGCCCCTGAGCAGATCCAGGGACTGATGGACGGTGATGGAGTGAGCGAAGGCAAGAGTGCCTGGTCCTCCTGTGAGATCATCCTCCCTGAAACTGGCTCCATTTACCAGGACCAGAATCCAGAAGAAGACAAGAAGACTGAACAGGAGCCAGAGCCGGACTCAGGATCCTGTGGATTTAAACAGGGGGACCCGATGCTGCATCTTCGGCTCCCCTTGTCACCTCCCCAACAGCATCTCGTAGCAAGTCCCCCTCAGAGATCCAAAACTGAGTGCCGAGTTCTGTGGCCTCCAGCAGCAGCCCAGCACCCAGAGCAGGCATCCTGGTCTCCCAGGGTGCCCCCACCTGTACCCCTGGCCGACCCCTCTGCCAGTGCCCTTCGCAGCATCCTCACTAACCTCCAACAGCAAATAGTCAGACAGAGGGAGGAGTACGAGGCACGAATAATCAGGTAACGTTGAGTCCACTTTGTCTTGCATTTCCATTTCGAACTAGACAGAGCACATAATCACTTTACAGAGATTAGGCACAGCATGTAGAAGACAAATGAAATTTAATGCTTAGGCTCTTGGCGTCAGTATTACACTCTCAGTTCACTGACTTGAGATTATTTCAGCCCTTGGTGTATTTCCACTGAAGGGTAACAAAATGTTCCCGCGCCTTAGTTGACCCCGAGTATGACCCTGTATCCTGTTTAGATCCCAGCGCACTGACAACTGTTATTAGATTCCTCTGAAGTTTCCAAAAATACTCCCATGATGTGCTATGTTTACAGCATAGCTAATCCTAAGATTATTTCTAATTAAGTGCTATTTTTCCTCCAATCTGCTTATCTAAATCGTTTTTTGTGTTTTCGGTCTTCTTCAAAATAGTTTATGCATCACATTTATTTAAGCTCACCACTTATGTTACTGCCACACACTGTATATGTTCGTTTCAAACACTCAAAGTTTCCTATCAGTAAATAGCTGCTAGGTTTTAATAGAAAGAGTGTGTGTGTGGTTGACCTATAGAAACAGCTCATGGCACTGGGAAGAGGGCTAATTTAAGGGGCCATGCTGCTGACCTAGACACAACACATACCTCATTTATTACCGATATAGATAGAGCAAGTCTCAGTGTACGGCCACTTGTACTGGTTGGTACGGAGAAGAGGAAAACGTCAATTCCTTTAGCTTGACATGGAATATAGACGATTGATAGGTAGATTTATATTTACAATTCAACCCAACCCTTTAAACCACCAGTTCTATTTTTTCCAACTACAGTGATCATGAATCAAACCTACTGAACCCACTCACACTCACACACACACACACACACAAATAAACAATGAAAACAATTCTGACCTCTCCTGCTCATTGGTAGAAAAGCCTAATTTTTGCATTTTGTACACCTCCTGTCATTTTGATATTTCACTTTTTTTGTGTCTTTACGCTCAGTCTAGAGCAAAGAAATGAAGAGCTGCAGGTGGAGGTTGTTCGGTTGAAAACAAACCTCGCACAGCAGCGGCACTGGTACAAAGCTGTCCAGGCTAAGATCACAGAGTCTGAAAGAGCCCGGGCTGCCGCAGATCACCGCAACGCAACTCTGCAGAGAGAGATGGAGCAGTTCTTTGACACTTTTGGAGAGCTCAACAACGAAGCCAAGAAGACAGAATGTATTGTCAAGAGCTTTTGAAGAAAAACAAACAAAAGAAAAATCAACTGTGTGTGACAATATGAGCAGTGTGTGCAGAGCGAAGGACAAAAAGGTACAACACTGGCTAATCTTTAAACTGTAGTTAGGATATATTATAGCAGTTTCTGTGAAATATACAAAACATCACTGAAAGAAAATGAATCACTGATGTCCACTTTATTGGTTACATAAGGGCAAAAGATGTTGGCCAAGTGATGATATTGTGTCCATTGCAATCACACAGGACATCTCTAAAAAATAAATGGAGAAACAAACTGAACAAAAATGTGAGATGTACAGTGTATTCAACGGATCATTTCTTTAAAACATGGTAAACACTCAAGATGTTCTGAGCACTGTCATGCTCAGTCATTATCTGATAAGAATTTTGGGAGTGAAGAGGCCACTCCTCTGGCCGTTTAAGGCATGACTGAAAGAATAAGGTCATGGTTTATAAAAGGAAAATATAGTGTACAATATGGTGCTTTAAGTCCTCAGTGACTCGTGTCCATCATACTGTGCAATTAATTCTGCTGAAAGCAGCTCCACAGTCCATTTCCACGGTTCATCTTTAAGATCCCATCTTGAGTTACAAGGTCCGGATTTTCATTCAGGACCCCACAGTCACTTCCTCATTTTAAACCACAACATGTCCAGTCTTTGTCGAGGGTCAAGCTTCGCCCAAAGACTCTGCTTCTGCAACGCGGAGAGTAGACTGCTGTCTTTAAGGATAATTCAAAGGAGATAATGAAGGAGCGTGCGGCACAGTACGTTTTGATAAAACACACACAGACATATAGGCTTACAAGGCAGAAAAACAAAAACAAAACAAACCGTTGCATCAAACAGGCTTTCAGAACCAAGAACAGCAAGGTACTGTAAGAAAAACAACTGACCTGAACTGATTTTTTCTTTATAACAAGAACTACAGTATCTTAATGGCATCTTTAATGCCTTCATGCAAGTTAAACACCATTGTTTGTGTTTTACTGCTTTTATGTCTTCTACATGATGTCTGATTCATGATTCATTTTGTTACTGCTCTAGTACTAATGGAATGATTTACAAAAGGAGCAGCCAATGCACTGGTTTCTCAATGAAATGCTTTGACAAGAGACCTCATCTACATTAACCTTAATGTGATCGTGTGCAACATTTTGCAAGAACACAAAAATAAATACTACATGTATATTTTTGCCTCTCTCAAATTTACAGGCTTATGATGTTGTTTTTGATATACACATTGTTAGTCAGTACCTTATGTGAAATAGGGGCGGTTGGACAATGTGGTTCTAGAGATATGTTGAGTTTCTTAACAAAACAAGCACACCTTATCTATTAGTAGTGAAAAGGGTCTACAGTCACTATGAGTGTCAGATAATGACATCTTTACATACAGTACATCATATTAGGAAATAAAACTGTAACACTGCAACCACGGCTTCCCCTTGCTGTCAGGGGGAAAAGCTCAAAATCCACATCACTCAAGCCAGTCAATAAAAAATAAAAACACTGTGCAGAAAGCACCACTGTAATCTGCAATACTGTTAGCTAGCTAAAGGATCAAACTTCGAATGAGTGTTTGATCACCAGATGGACATCAGATATCGGGAGCAATTGACTTGTGGTAAGCTTTTGTTCATACTGGTGTAACATGCATGAGAGCAGCCGGCAGCGGTGGTCTATGTTCAGTGCGTGTCTGCACTAATTTTATGACAATAACCTCTGGTCTCAACTTAACATTCACTAAAAAAATAAAACTATCAAAATACAGGCATACAGAACAAACGACAACCCCCCCCAACCTGAAAACCAATAGGGATGTATACATCATACACACTTGATCAAGTTAAACAATATCCACAAAGAAGAGAAGGATGAACCTTTGACCCAACAGACAGAAGAGATAACTTTGAGTTGATGAGGATCAAATAGATCCACCATGTGACACAGAAAGAAAATAGAAAAATAGACCTATTGATAGAGCGTAAAGAGGAACGGAACATAGAAAAAGAAAATCTGAAAATGGGGGGATGAGCGAGTAAAAATAAGACAGGAAGGTGATGGTTGATTGATATTTGGATATTGTAAATGGGAGGAAGGAACTACTATGTGGCCGTGGACTGTGTTCACTGACTCTCATCCAGCGGTCCTGTCAGTGTGTCAATGCTGCTGCTGTCTGTGTCCGAAGCCAAGGTTTGCTCTGTGGACATGGACGAGATGTCGTTGGCTGAGGAGGACTGGGAGGCCGAACCTGACACCGCATCTGATACATGACACGTACACAATGGACAATTAGTAAACCAGGAAGCCAGTCGTGAGCTCAAGCTAGTTGTGCTCTGACACCACTGCTCAGGGCAGTTGGGTATCCACTGTTGTATAATGAAAGAAGGTGGTTAATGTACGTACCTGAGGAATCTTCTTTCATCAGTCCATTTTTGTTCCTCTCTTCCCAGTCAATCACTTCTTCATAAATGAGTTCTGCAGGAAAACAGAAAATGTTAGGTGCATTCAGAATGGAGCCATGAAAGGTGCAAGAAGTTAAATGAATTAGATTAATGAATTTGTGGCTAAATGTGTGATGATTATCTGTGGTCTTGCCATTGGCTTTGAGCAATGTCATCAAATGCTGTTGACTGGTCCTACTGTATGTCCAACTTAAATGACAACTTAACTTATTTTTCTGCTTTGGATGATGGGTTTTGGAGTGGCTTGGTAGTGTTCTATTGCACCTTTGGCTAATATTTCACATTAAATTCACATTAAAAAGCTTGTTACATTGTTAAGCTGCCCCTCTGCTTGACTCTCTCTGCCAGCAGCATTTGTTAAATTTGATGCATGTAAGCCTTAACCTGGTCTTTTCATCAGGTACAGTACATTCTGTTCAGCACAAGTATCCAACTATTGTCAGAACTTGGTCCACCATGTGCCATGTTTCTGCTGCTATAGCAACCCATACAGAGGTTTTGTTGCACTGGTATCCTTGTTCGTTTTATTTGCATGTAATGGAAATGCTGATGATCCACCTGGGGTGTGGTGTGCACAGTGTATCTACATACTGATATGGAAGAAACATGATTCTTAATCGAGTTAGGTTTCGTTTCCTGTCACTTTAATTAAAATGGTAAAGGAGGCAACCTGCACTGCTGACAGATTTCCCTAGAGGGCAGTACATCCTACCTTTCCACTGCTCAATGGTGTGCTCTCTCTCTTCCAGCTGCTTATCTGAAATCTGTGGAGGAGGCTGTGAAACAAAGAGAAATACATGCATCAGCGAGGTAACACAGAGCAGCTGCATTGATAAAGTGTACCAGCACTGCAACAGTGTCCTCACCGCGTCAGCCTCTGCAGGGTCGTACCACACGTGAATGTACGGGTGATTGAGGGCTTCTTCTACAGAAATGCGGCACTCAGGATCGATGACAAGCATTTTGGAAAGCAGGTCCCGTGCTTGACCCGCTGTTATGGCAACAGAGGAAGGGCAGTGTTACTATGGAGAATAGCCCATGACATCACTTCAAGAGAACTGATTACTTCCCCTCACGGGGTTGGGTAACATCTCTGGGTACGTCATGATTTTTTCTCTTGTTTCAGGGATGTGGTCTCTGACTCTAAATGTCACAGATCAGGTGAGAAAAACTTTTGACCTGTGTGGTTATTCTCTGATCTGGTTGTATAAGAGATCAGTTCCTGTGTCCCTGAAATTCTGTTAGGAAACGTTTCATTAGAGAATATCAATATAGTGCAGACAAATGCCTGTTTTGGTAAGATTCATCCATTATTGCAGTGTCCTTTGATTAAAAAAAGATACAATCTGGCTATTTTGTAAAGGGTATTTACAATAAAACTGCAGCTATAAGCTTTAAACATTGTATAAACATTTAACAGAAGTGTCAAAAATTCTTACTCTTCAGTTTGTCATGCTCAGAATCAGAAGGGAAGGCCCAGTCTGGAAAAAGCTCAGCAAAGCTGACGCCAGGATACTGCGGCTTGTTCATCACATAGTTCCTCACGGTCTCCATCAGTCGATTCATAAATTCCAGACTAGGCGTGCCCAGAACCTCAATCACCTTATTCCACTGATCGATGTCTGGACAACACCATTGTTATGGAAAAATCAGCTCCCTTATGGGCATGTATATATGGCAGCAAATGATGGGAAGACTTAACAAGGCACAGAATAGACACACAAGTACATGAAATAGATACATCTACATGGCATACAAATACACACAATGTTCAGTGAAGGAAACAGCAAAACAAGACCACAGTCATGCTGTACTTAGCCACAGCTGCTTTGAGCTAAACAGTAATGTCAGCATACATGCATGCACATTATAATTCATCCTGAAGGGTCAATGACTGTGTATAAATATAAATGAATATACAAGTATCTGGGAACAATGGATGTCTGGTCTGTACAAAATATTATTATAAAATTGTGCAGATGTCAGATATTTCAGTCTAGATCAAAGTGGTTGACCGACAGACCGACATTGCTATCCTCGGAGCCACTAGCATGCCTAAAAATATAGATATGCACATTCTGCGAGCCTACTGTCTTACAATTGCAGTAAAAGGCTATTACTTTCACCCGTGAAAAGCAATCTCTCCAAGAATCACACTACATCCATTCTCAGCTACTCAGGTGTAAATGGACAGAGCCACTGAAAGGAGCTGGTGAGTGAAGAGGTGACCAAGCACATTAGAAACAGTGAAATGGCCAATATAAATGCTAATTATTTGAATCAGTTCAATGTGATATCCTATATCAATTAAGTGGAATTCAGTTATCAAAAACTCTACAGATTAATTATCATTGGAGAAGGCAGGAAACACATAAAGGTCTTTTTTGAAATTGCGGTGTGTTGGATATCTTAAGTGGTCCTGTTAAAAGAGAATGTGTTTGGAGAGAATAACAGGGAAATGACCTGACAGACGAGTGTACAAGAAGAACTATGACACAAGGAAATTGTCAAAATGAACAAAATACTTTGTGGTAAATGGAAGTTTGATAGAGAGCGAACGATGGAGGAAGTGGCACAGGGACGGTGAGTGGTGAAGGATACGGTCGGTGCCTTGAAAGATGACACTGCCCTTTACCATCTCTCCCATGATGCACCCCACTGACCAGATGTCCACTGGGAACAGAGAACACACAAGCAAACACAAATACACATACACAAACACACACAGAAAAGATATTAAACAATGATCACAGAACATCAACCACATAATATAATGCACACTAAATATGCAGTTAAATGACATGAAGGCTGCACAGATGAATGACATGCTCCACGGTTCACAATAGAGTGACAAACATTGAAATGCAGAACACTGGCTCTCGTTATTTTGGTCCATCCTCTGGCTGTGCCGTGGACCGATGCTTTCATTGCACTCGTCTTCAGGCTGGCTTTCTTTTCCCTCTCTGGCTTGGAAACCAGACACAGGCTTCCAGGCCTTTCTCCTCGCCTCTGCAGCTCGGCTTATCAGTTTACACAGCTGTTGCTCTCTCCCTCACTTTCCCTGAGTGTGCGCTTAACAGAGTAGGATGTAGTTTGTCTCTCTTTCTCCCTTTCCGTCTCGCTCTCTGAGCGCACTGTTTGCTTTGGAGCGTGTATGTGTTGCAAACAGCCATTAACTCCTCTTTTCTTTATTTCTTTTTCTATTTCAGTTTCAGTGAAGCTGAAAGCTTTCTCTGCTCCCGCAACATTTCTGGATCATGCAAACCACTACAGGGTCAGGACAGCTTACACTATTCATTGTGACGGCTCTAACAGGGCAGTTACACTCCTGAAGGGCAAACAAAAACATTCCTGCTGCCTATCCACATGAAAAGCCGTGGACTACTTCCTGTTTGTAATCCTGCCTCTATTTCATGTTTCATATATCACCCTGTAGTTAAAACTGGTTTAGAAAAGATACGAGCAGCTCGACTCTCTTTTGTAGACAAATGACACATTATCAAAACATCCCGAATGGTTTTCTGTAGAGTGCCCTCTTGGCAGGGAAATAACTGGAAATTTATTAATCAAACTACTGTTTCTTATTCTTGCTGGGATATGCTTTATTAAACTAAATTAACTATTCTTGATTTATAAAACACATACACATTCCTGGAGGATCTTCTACCTCCATGAGGAGAAGACAACTGAAATGGACACCAATGAGGAAGGATACAGTCCTTTCCAGGAAAGAGGATTTTGTGAGAGATCATTTCAGCCATTATGCAGCCAAGCGACCACAAGTCCACTGCAGCAGAGTAGTGGCATGGTAAGGACATTCATTGTTACAATTAACAGTGAACAACCCAAACTAAAAATACTTACAACAATAATTATATAAATATTCCCAAGCAATTTAAAAAGATTCCAGCACCGGTAGGGCTTGGATCTCTAATAACCAGCTGGAGTCTGACTGATAGAGGATCAAAGACTTCTCACTGTGCACTTCAGGCAGAATTTTTACAAGTGAACTTACTCTTTTTAACAGCCTGCACCATCTGTTCAGCTCAGATATGCTTCTTTGTTTACGCAAATGCTGCTGTGTATACTATTGAGTCTGTCAGACAAACTGTAATCATGACACCATTTCTTAATTACCTCATGCTTTCCTCTGAATTCTTTTCTGTTTTATCTTTTTTGCATACTAGCTGCCATATGTGTGAGCCCGACAACGACGGCTCTTTGTTGTACCGCATCGGGTTCCACAGTGAACAACAGGAGATGTTATTTTTTTTAAATGGAGCACTGGACAGGGAGGAAAAACTATTATCAACAGTGTCGGCTGGTCACATGGGTAAATAATTGGCTCAACAAGAAAGAGCTTCAGGGAAGAGGCATTCTTGTGTTTAAGCATTAACGATACCTTAATTGGTGCCAAATTAAAAAATAATTGTACAGGGACAGAGGACTGTTGTATGTTTAGTGGTCTTAGCAGTGGAGCTTTACTCCCTCAACCAGCCCCCTCAAATCATGCAACATTTTAGAAATATAAGGTCTTGAAACCACTGTTGTTGGTTGTCCTTACCATTTTCCTTATACTTCATGCCCAGTATGACCTCTGGGGCGCGGTAGTATCTTGTCACCACGTAGGGCGTCATCATGAAGTTAGTGCAGGCTGTCCTCGCCAGACCAAAGTCCAAGATCTTTAGAGTGCAGTCAGACTTCACCACAATGTTACTGGGCTTCAGGTCCTGAGGGGAAAGAAAATCTATAAATCTATAGAAACATACAAACACAGAAATGTTACCTTTGATGTATTAAGTCTATACAGATGGCAGCTGCAGAAAGATTAGACTGGAAAGCAATTGCTTTGTACAGAAATGTTGCATTAAAAAAACTGGAGCAAAGGTAAAAAAAAAAAAAGTAAGAGTAAAAAAAGATTTAAAAAATAAGCTAGTTCAGTAGTTAAATTAGAATTTTCACAGAATGATAAATATTTAGGTTTGAATACCTGATTTGAATGGCTCACTTAAAAGTGAATTAATAGCCAGCTGTCAATTTGATGTTTGATGGTTTAACACATGTACCTTACAGCAGTGATGGATATCTGCCTGTACACTGTAACATCACTGTTGGGTGTTTTTACAGAGGCAACAACTTCAGACAAATTTTTTTAGGCTAATATTATATTAAGTTTAAGATATTTCTGCAGTATGTAAAGACGTTATTATCTGCCTTGTTAAGTCATTTAGCCACCAGGGCAATTATTTATTGTCCTGTTACCCTGTGAATGATGCCAGCAGAGTGCAGGTGCCTGATGCCACAGAGGATCTGGTAGAGCAGATAGGACATCCTCTCATGGTCCAGGTCCATGTGGATCACCTGGCATAGGCTGGCATCCATTAGCTCCATCACCAGATACCTTACAACCGAGGAAGGGATTTTAAAAAAAGGGTCAGGATATTTGATAGGAGATACAACCAAAAAGAGATTCAAAGAGAAAGAATCACAAAGAGGAGGCATAAAAGGTAGTAAAGGAGTTCATAAAGGAACGGAGACAAACACCAAGAAACAATTAGAGCAGAGAGAGTCTATAAAAGAAACACAGCACAATGGAAGAGGCTGGCAGGTAAATAAGACAGCTTCGGATAAAATGCCTGAATCCTACAGAAAGCACAGAGTGGATTTTTACGGCCAAGAAACAGTCCACTGCCACTCACAGGTCCTGGAATTCCTCCAGGGACTTCTGGGGCGTGAACACATTGATCAGACGGATGATCTGCGAGCAGGGAGACAGGCCATTAGTCCACTCTGTTACCATCCCATCTACATCCACTTCACTGTGGAGAGCTAGCCAGCTGAGAGCAGATCACTGAGTGTGTTTGTCTGAGCAAGAAACTGCATTCACGTTGCAACGAGATGACCCTCTCGTCTTCTCAAGTTTGTCCATTATTTCAATATTTTCTAATCTCAACAGGCAATTAAAGCCTTTGTGCTTTGGCTGCCAGTACAAATCACATCAGTTAAATAAAAGGGAGAGGTATCATTTTTTAGCTCTTAGGTTTTTATAAAACAATACATGAGAGGAATGTGAGGATCCAAGCTACTTAATTTGACTGACTGCTGTTTTATCTGCTTTATGATATTATATCACACTAACTTTATACATCAAACATATAACACATATTCCAGGAAAAAGGTGTTGAAAAAACTATCATACAGACTTAAAACTAAGTAGTTGTGGACTTTGTCATCATGAACAGCAGCAGTCAACAGGACGTAGGATTAAACGCTGTTTCAATGTATATGTGGTGAACCTGATGGTGATTTTCTGTTGGTTTCTTACGTTTTTGTGGTTGACACATTTGAGCAGCACCAGTTCCCTGTAGGCACGTTTCGCATGGGTCTGGTTCTGGAAGGGCCGACACAGCTTTTTTACTGCCACCGCTATATCAAGGACTGTATCTAGAGCAGAGCTGGTCACATGTTTTATGGAGGAGGGAACAGACAGAGACAACGGTTATTAAAGGGAGAACATAAATGTATCCTGCTGAACAAAGCCGTCATGTGGCTTACTATCAGCCTCAAGAGATGAAAGCGAGCTACCCGTCTTTGGTCATTTGTGTTGATGCACAAAAATATTTCAATTTCACGCAATGGTACAGCCAGAAATAAAAAAAACAAGAGCCAGAACAACAAGCTAACAGAGAACACACCGTATATGCTGTATTGTCAGTAAGGCAGTGCAGTTTTTACTCTTAAATATACTCTAACATTCTTAAAGTGGAAATCAAAGGGTACAAAAGGGTTAATGAGAATCTGGCAAGTAGGTATCAAGAGATCTTCCTTTCAATTCATGTGCTGGACATACAGACTGCCACAGGCTTTTTTTCTCAGCAGACATTTTGGCCTCTTGCAGAAGAAAAAAAATAATAATCTGCAAGTGTACCAGGGAGCTCTGATAGTGAGCCAGCATGTAAAGTATCAGAACCCTGAAGTTTAAGCAGCTAAATGGGATGCAGCCATTATTGACAGTATCATTTATAACCAGCCTTTCCTACTGTAACATGCCTAAATGTGCTCAGTAAAACTGGCTCACTAGGAGACAATAGCTCACTTTAATTCAAAACAGCTGACACGTTAAGGTAATTAGGTGGAACTCAGGATATTTACACGCTGGCATGCTGAAAAAAACATTGCCAGAGTGCTGATAAATGTTCAGCTTCTCACCAGACGATTCCCTGGGCCCCGGAGCCGATGGCACGGAGCTGCTGGTAGCGCTTGAGTACAGTGAAGGTGGAGTCTCCCACCTGAACGCTGTAGAACTGGCTGTCCGCCTCACTCATCCTGCCGAACAGTCAGGGCCACCAGCACTGTCTGCAGGGGGCCAAAAACACACATTCAAACACGCACATACACAAAGAAAAAAAAAACAGATAAACACCCAAACAGCATGACTGACTTCGCGTCAGGCAGTTCAGCTGTAAAAGTCACAGCAGGTTAATATGTCGATATCAGCGTGGTGAGGTTATTACTGTTTTAAAAGGAACATGAAAGTGCTTTTTTTTTTTTTCAGTCCACTGAATCACTCAAATGGTCCACGGTGAATGGCGGGGCCTAATATGGTTCCATCTGTCAGTCCCTGGCATCGCTCCCTTCATTTTCAGCCCAGTCTGAAGCCAAGCAATCTATCATCGCTTTCTGCCCAGTGTGTTCATCTGACAAAAGGTAACAGTGGGCTGGAGCTGAAGCTGAGGCTGTAAATGTTTTGCTGTGTGTCTTTAAACTCACGCTGACGCGTTCATGCTCAGTAAACACACGATGACACACACTGATGCAGGAATCATTATACATAAGCATGTTCATGCAACTGTGGGCACAGCCGTCAGTACACATGATAACTGATACATGTTAATAGATGTTAACACATGATGCGTTTGTGTATTAAAAAAAATGTTAGTGTTAGTGTTAATGTTCATTCCTCAGGCAGAAAGTGGAGGAGTATTATTCATGGCCAGAGTTTGTGTGTGTTTGTGTGTGTGTGGGCGAGGACACACAATTATGTAGCTACGCAACAGCGAGCAGTCACGGCTGTTTGTCATTCCTTCAGAAAACAGCCACAGGTTAAATGGAGGCTGATATTTTACCCTTTTTTATCGGTTTGCCAGGCAACAAAGACACTCACTGGTTTTCACGGTCAGAGACAAAGTGGTATAAAAGAAAGGCGCAGCAGGGGAGGGGTTATGATCGAATAGAGCCAAGCTGCTCGATTCGTAAAGGTACTCTGACAGTGTGACAGCATTAAAAAGGCCGCGGTGAGTGAGCAGTAAGTGACATCACTGAGCGGACCAACTGTCAGTTCACTAAATTCACGTTACTGCGCGTAGTCTGAAATAATGAAAGGAAAGGATGAAGGCAACATTTTATAGACTTTCATATTACTATGAATGTATAGCAGACAAATCTTTTCATCAGAAGACAAAGATGTTTTTTCCAAACTTTCTTTTGATATAAAATCTTAACAAATAATAAAGCTTAGATAAGTTGACGATAAAGAAGTTTCAAACCTGATGCTGAACAATGTTATTATTACTATTATTATTATCATTATTATTAACACATCAACTACCACATATATTATTATCCTTTATTATTAGTAATAGTCGACACATTAGTATAATTCATAATTCCAAACTAATCAAGACCTTTGTTATTATTTTTGCCATTTTAGGAAATACATTAGGAGGTACCAATAAATTAATTGTTGCCGGCTTTGCTAATATTACTATTCATTATTCATCATGAGTCAGTGTTGGCAATTATGTCACAGGCATGATGACGATAAACCCTGAAGAAGTGTAAAGACTTTGGGAGTCAATTTTTATAAAGAAATGTTCACTATTTTCTTATTTTAAAATATATTAAAATATATTAAAATTAAATATATGATTCTGAAAGGTTTTCTAATTCCCATTTTTGTAAATCTGAAAAATAATTCATAGATGTTATTTTCAAAGCATTGTAAATCACAGTTTAATTATTTCATTATGGCATGGTAACTGCAATCATCCTCATTTGCTTCAATGATTTCTACCTTAAATACAGTAACAATAAATTCAGAAAGTATCAACTGGACTCTGAATGGTCTCTCATAGCCCCTCTAGCATATGCTGCCACAAATATATAATCCCTGAATACAAACCCTCCCTCTGTCATTCATCATTTAATTCATTTTCATTACAACAGTGTTACTACGTTATCTTATTTTTCTTAATTGTTTGTTTCTTTTAAAAGGCTGGCTTTTTAATCTCTTCTGAACATGGCATCATTTCTCCTTCCTGTGTTGCTTTGTAAGTGTACAAAGAAAAAAATAATGCCTTTAGATGCAGTAGGTGTGGATATACAACTGCGCTGTTACACAGAAGAAAAATGAATCCTTCTCATCTCTATCTGCTTTCTTCATCTGCCTCCCCGGCTTTTTCTCCTCCTCCTCATATGTCCGTCCAGCTGGCTCTCTCACTGCACCCAGGGGGGAGAGCTGCAGAGACCTTTACTGTCTTTGAGCTTCTCTCACTCTTTCCATTTTCCTTGGCTTTGTCTTCCTTTGAGGTTCTTTTATGCTCCTGACATTCCTTCACTCCTCTGCTCTTTTCTCCTCTCTTCTCCTCCATCTTCAATGTGGCCTCTTCACAGGCTGGGGTACTGAATGGTACTGACAGATAAATTTTTTGTTTAATATTTAGATTATTACGTGCGAGCAGTGTTTTCCCACTTGATTATATACTTGTTTGAACTGCAGATTCAGCAAAAACGTGTGATAGCCTTGGCAGTGCTCAGTTAGAATAAAAAGCTTCCCTTCACACGCCGACAGGGTGGACTTTACATCCAGACACACAGCACATGGACATAATAAATATCCTGCAAGAGAAATACATGCTACCCTGTTTTGGCTTCGGAAGCTGCACTGGACGTCAGTGGCACTTTGAAATTTTTCCCGACTATGTTTTTACCTCAGCCTCTGGCGCACTGATGCACAACACACACATCAAGCTAAAGAACACTATGACGGGGCCATTAATCATAACCAAAACCCATTTCAGCTGCAGCAGGCACAGCATTTGTACAACTCTTCATTTGCTGCCAAGCTTGGCCACGACTATAGGCTAAATTCACAGTTGACTCAGCGCAGATACACGGACACTGACAGGGAACAACTGACGTGAGGGGAAAATTGCATGTAAGCCGAGAAAGCCAGGCAGACACCGACAGGCACCTGTTATAGTTCTGGCCAGCAGGCACTGAGGAATCTGTTAAACTCAAAGGGGATTCGATTAGTGTAGATGAAAGTTAATGTCCTCAGGGAAATCTAGGCCACTGCAGGTAGGCTACAAGTGAGTCACACCAAACACTGATAGGATTTGAAGACACAACAAATAAGCAAGCTTAGCTACCTTTGCCATATTTAATAAAGATGTGATCATAGCTTTTATCATCAAAGACAGCATCAAGGTACAGCCAATACTACAATATTCCAAACCACTATTTACAACACATCATTATGTGAAGTAAATCATCCCCACAAAAATGGCAACACAGTGTAAGAGGCATGGAAACCAATCACAGGGCGGACAATTAACTGTGTAATAATGGTGATCATGATTTTGGATTCATCAATTAATTAAACCTTACCAAGTCACAATATTATATATTACAACAAAACAGCCAAGTACGCCGCCAGTTATGGGGGTACAAAGTGCCTGATCATAGACATTGCTTTAGAGAACGCTGTAATTAACCAGGCCCTGATTCCCAAACATCATTAAGGCTGCATGCAAGAGCACTTTCACTGCACAGACTGCCGGTATAATGTGACAGTGCTTTAGCTGGTAGCTCTCTCTTTGGGACCATTTTTGATCCAATTTCATTTATATTTCACCGGAGAGACTGAATTAAGTTTTATAGGGATGATGTATGTATATATATACATATACATATACATATATATATATATATATATATATATATATATATGTATATATATATATGCGCATTTGTCCTAATTATTACATTTCTCCTAACACATTGCTCTAAAGCAATTTGGAGTTCAGTGCCTTGCTTAAGGACACTTCAACAGGTAACAGGTGGACAATGACAGCCTGTGATCAAACTAGCAACAAAATAATTAAGGACTGACCTGTTCGACCAAAATGCCAAATTCAGTACAGTTACTCCAAAAATCAACCAAAATAAGAACTGCAGTACTCAGGTTATCAATCTCATATTGTTTATTTCATTCACTTTCTGAATTTTAGGGAACTGAGATCGGTGGGTAGCATGTGCCATCACCACAATCATAAAGATTTTAACTGGCAAAAGGCTGAACTGACAGAAAACAGAGACATTCAAGAGTGAAAATGTCTAAATGCCTCAGTAAAGCAGGCCAACATATTGTCAGTGTGGCCAGCAGATAAAAATGGGCAAAAAAACCTTTACATACTTGAATACTGCCCTGATTCCTTAACAGAATAAATATGACTGAAGCAATGACAGAAGAATGCAATGTTCCCTCTTCTTATCCCCTAAAATCCACAGTCATAAAAGCGCGTGATGCTGCTCATCTCAAGAGAAGTGACCTTCACGCAAACATCTCCACCCTCAGAGCTCATCACGAGCACTGTCCAGTTAAGCCTATGGGTCTGACACGGCCGTGGCCCCCGATGGGCAGCAGGATGGGAGGCAGGGAGCTGGCCACAATATCAGATTAGCATTGGCCTGGAGACTCGGCATCTCATCCTGCTGGAGCAGAGTTATAAAACACACAGGGGTGGGCGAAAACTACGTCCAGGCTGCTGCTGCACTGAAGATGTCTGCTGTGCCTGTAGAACCAAGACCAAGAGGATAAGGGATGCTACAGATGTGTTAATGGACAAAAAAAAAAAAGATACAGATGTGCCTAAAACAACCCAGTTTGTGCTGTGACATGCAGCAGACATGACAGACTAACCCCTGTGCACACATGGTGCCTCGTTTGTTGACAAGCCGGAACTTGCCTCTGACTGACACTCCGCGCCACAGCAGCTCGGTGGAGGTGAAGCCTGTGGCCCGGTCACCCGTTACAGATTACACCACATCTTTTTTTTTTTTAGTGCTTCTGTGGTGCTGCTTTGTAAAGCTGGGCACCCTCAGGCCTGCAGAGGTGTCATTCATTTGGCCGGAGTTGCATCAGCGTTGGACTGTGGTTGACTGGGACTTTTAAAAAAAAAAAAAATCATTATTATTGTTGTTTCCATACAAGACGCGTGCCAGGTGTTACTCTGACACCCACCCACCCACCCCCCCACACACACACACGCAGAGGTATGAAGTCACCCGTGTATGACACACCGCGGCCGCAGCACCGCCGGTCTAACGTTCACCAACGTTCGCCTCACGCAGCGTAACTCAAGCTAACATGAATGCCGGTTGAATTCACATCGTGTCCAGTGGCTTTTAAAGTTACCCAGGCCTACACTGCCCGTCTTTTCCCCCCACTTCTGTCGGCGGCAATGCGGTAGTCGGGCCGGGGCTGAACTGAGAGCTCTGACGGACCCACGGACAGCCGAGGAGGCGGCGGCGGCGGAGGGACCTACCTTCTCCCTTCACCGCTCCCAGGGTACTCCCATGCATCGAAAAGACAGATAAAAAGCCTCTCTCCGGATTTCAGGCTCAACCTGGACTTGGGAAAGTTTCGGAGAGCCTGCTGTCACGACAGGAAGGGAGAGGGAGAGAACGAGAGAGGGGGAGAGAGACCTTCCTCCGGGTCCCTGCTAACTCCAGCGGCGGTGCGGAGGAACGGGAACAACAAGCGGGGAGCGAGCATGCGGATGATGTCATCACGTAGAGTTTACGTGGGCGAAAAGTTTTTCTTTTTTTCCCCTCCATTAGAAACTTCAGGGAAAAAGTTTTTTTCTTTCTGCTTGTCATTGATTTGAATATTGATATGAAGATCAGCGGTTCAACAAGTAGTCAGGTTATTTTTTGGTTATTTTTAAAAGTAAGTACAAATTCATCATAAAAAGTCATGCATTCGAAACACAGATATACCAAAATCAAAATACTGGGAGTGTTACATTATCGTACATTATTTCTGGTGCATGCATGTAAAAATAATATTTGACTGTTTGAAGGTAGGAGAAGATCACCATTTGCATAATTAATGTCTTGTTTAAAATGTTGTAACATTTTTGTCTGTAAAATCTGATTCTGCAAAGTAGCCTAAGATGACCGAAAAAAGTAAGTAAAATACAGCTGTGTTCTAATGAATGCGCTTACTATGGTTATATTCCTCCACTTTAGAGGGTGTACATTTGTGGTTTACTGATTTTCTGAACAATCCAGCAAACACTGTAGTTACAAGGATAAGGTGAGGTCTGAGGGTCTTGCAAAACATATGCACCTTTATCTGTCTGCAGTACATCTTATCTATGCATCCATAGACTGAACTAATTCCACTTCATCTTACAATGATGATAAGGTTAGACTGAATCCAGGGCCATGCAAGCTTATATCATCATCATCAAGATTCATCATCAAGATTTACTGCAACAGTTATCCTCCTATTACAGAAATATAGCATCCAAATCTGATATAAATTACTACAAAATAGACCCCACATTTAGAACAGAATGCTCTATCTATTTATTGATTGATAGTGCATGTTTATGTCTCTAAAACATACAATATAAAATACAATCATAGTTAAAGGTATAAATCAAGCCCTTTCTTAAGCCCCTATAAAACAGAAATCAGATAAATACATAATATTATAATTGCTGTAAACCCATACAAAAGGCAGACAAAACAAAAGGATTATTGAAAGTCACTGTACATTATTTGTATGCTGCATGAGCACTCTTTAAATAATGCTTATGAATGTCTACGGAAATACTCCACCCCATGATGCAAATAAGTAGTTTGTATATAAGTATGGAAAAAAGTTCATGTTTTACCACAAACTGACTTTGGAAACTGCAATTCTGTTTAACAGAATAGTCATACAATATATTTTAAATTAAAAAATAGAAACAAAACAAAACGGAATCAAAAAGACATCAAAAGAATCAAGTAATAATGTAAAAGTCAGGTGGAGGAACTTCTTCCTGGTAGATTTTGCTAAATATATTGATGTGATGGGTTAATGGCCCACCAGGCACGGTGGGAGCATGAATGTGCAACCAGATATGAAAAATTAGATTTTCATAATTCAGAGAACTAATTGGTACACTTTTTCATTATGCAAAAAGAGGCAAGAAGACCCCAAAGATGAAGAAATTCATAGAATAGAAAAAAGAATCAATCACCTCACTCATGATTGTTTACACACATAATGCACATTTGGTGCCCATATTGCACAACTGTAAACACTTCAATATACCGTATCAATGCTTTTCTGCTAAGCCTATTGCGTATGTTTTTTTTTTGGCTCAATTTGATATAAGACAAAAGGCACAGCATTTTGCTTTAGATGTGTGAATGTTGTTTTCATAGATTGTTCCGCGAGGCCTCAATGGCACTGGCACTTCCCTCAGCAGTGTATTGTTCGGACTTCACATTTCTCTTCTCGATTTATTATTTTTTTTAAGTCATTGTACCGTATACCTCCCCCTTTTCATTTACAATCCCCCCCGCCAACCTTATCCCAACCTTAACCGCACACACACACACACACACACATACACACACACACACAAACATAATAAACGTTCAATTGCACAATTGCACTGTAAATCTATGAGCCTCCTTTCTTCTCTCTTGGGCTTCGTGTGCTGCAGTTATTCCACGGTCACAGATTTGGCCAAGTTTCTGGGAAAGTCGACCTGCAAAAAGAGAACGTTTGTGAGAACAAATTTCATGTGATCAGAGAGAGATTGCATATTAGATATTTAGATCCAAGTGTTGTGTCACATAAAGTGCATTCACTGCATATTAAGTAGGAAATATAGTCCTTTTTACACTACAAGGATACATTAACAAGCTTGGAAAGGGTGCATATGGGTGGACCTGTTCCTGTTCTTATGATAAAAAAGTCTTTGGTGGAAAGATATCACATGTGCCATAACAGTGCAGACTATGTAGGGACATGATTCCCTTCCAAATTGGTGAGAGAGATGTATTTTAAGGCAAAGTGAAAATATAAGATCAACAGTATGTAAAACCAAACCCTTCAGACATTTCACATAGTGTACCAAAGCTGTCACGAGAAAGAGACGCACGCTGCCCACACACACCTACAGATACACATGCACTCTTTTAAGTGCAGATCGGCAAGCTGGTCTCCACAACCACTGTACAGTGTGTTAATAATTAATTCGCTGCAGGCAATAACTAGCCTCCCAGATACATACAGCATGTAAATCAAACTCTACTGAAATGCTGAAATGATCTCATAATAGTAACTATTTTATTATATTATAGGAAAACATACTGGGATATACCTTTCATGCTGCACTGCTCTGTGCAGTAGCATGGCATCGAAACTAATATACAACAACATCAAAGCCATAGGCAAATATCAACTGTAAGCATCTGAATAGCATTTTTCTTTTCTTTTAGAAAATGAGGGCATTAAAGCAGCATATTCCTGATCAATTTTGGGTCCAAATATTATAAGAGAACCTTGGTATGTATGTGTGACTATATTTTCTGACCTTTTCTGACCTCTAGACTACAGTGACTCAAGTAGTCTAGAGTCATGGTCAAGTGATATTGTGTTTGAATAAGATGTAAGCAAATATTTGCATATTTTAGATGTGACAGTTGTGAACCATAATTCGTGATAAGATGATAATGTCTGTATGATCTCCCTTATTTCTGTAGCTCAGATCATTTATCAATCATGTATATGTATACACACACACACACACACACACACACACACACACACACACACACACATA
>JAOXYL010000065.1:15121531-15139031 GCA_028564955.1 Terapon puta | reverse complement strand
ACACACACACACACACACACACACATATATATATATATATATATATATATATATATATATATATATATATATATATTGATATTCATTGATAAATGATCTGAGCTAAAGAAATAATAGAAATTATACTTTTGTATGTTACTTATTGAAACAAAGTTTTGATGGCTTGATTCCTAAATTGTGTCGACCACTCACGTCATATCCTCGCAGGACAGCCAAGTGGAATGACATGAGCTGCAGGGGGATGACGCTGAGGATGCCCTGCAGACAGTCCACAGTGTGTGGCAGCTCGATGGTCTGGTAGGCATTCTTAGTCACTTCATGGTCGTCCTGGCAACAAAGGATGATGGGCCGACCCTGATGGAGATAGAGTCACAATTATGAGGATTAACAGTAGTCAGACAAACAAATCCCTGTGTAACATTTGTCCTACCCAGAGCGTGTTTCAGCACCTGTAGGTCTATTATAGCAGACTACGTTTGTCCGGGACCTACCGATCGGGCAGTGACTTGTTGCAGAGCATTCTGGCACTTGGTGTAGCAGGCGTCTTTCATGATGATCATGATGACTGGCATGTCTTTGTCTACAAGTGCCAGAGGACCGTGCTTCAGCTCCCCAGCCAGGATGCCCTCTGAGTGCATGTAGGTGATCTCCTTGATTTTCTGCATGAGAGTAATAAAAGTAAAACGAGATCAGCAAATCATTGTCAATAATAGACTGTGCGTCTCTGTCATTTAATCTGAATGTTTCATCTTGATTATTCTGTGAGAAGTGAATACCAGTTTTACGACACTTTTTTCAACTCACCAGTGCCCCCTCCAGGCAGGTGGCATAGTTGAAACCTCGGCCCATGACCAGAAGAGACTTTTGCTCATACAGTTCATTTGCAATGGCCTTGATCTTCTCATCCAGGGACAACACCTTCTTTATCAGCTCTGGGAGAGTAATGAGATGAGATAGTATGATATCTTATTATTATCATCTTATTCTATGCATGCTCTTTGCATTTTCCTACTATTTATTTCCACTCTGATTCTCACTGCTGCTACAATGTGAATTTCCCCGCTGTGAGACTAAAACCAATCTTGAATCTTGAATCTTGTTGGGTAAATGTGAGTTCTTAATTTGTCAGTGGTTACTGAACATGGCCGGTAGTCTGTCTGTCTACTGTTTGTGTATAGATGTGTGTGTGTGTTTGTGTGTGTGTGTGTGTGTGTGTCATTGATTTATTGGTGTTTGTTGGACTGACCAGGTAGCACTTTGAGGCCGTTGATGATCTCCAGCCTTCTCGCCTGTAGGGAGAGCCTGTCCTCACTCATCATCAGAGCAAACATAATGAGGGCCACAAACTGACTGGTGTAGGCCTGGATCACAAACAAACAAAACAAAAAAATATATATATACATATAACCTACAGAAAAAGAAGAGATGTCCACAAATGCAATGTGCAGCATAACTATACCTTTGTGCTTGCTACTCCTATCTCAGGCCCAGCATTGACGTGGACACCACAGTCTGTTTCTCTGCAAATGGAGCTGCCCACAGTGTTGGTGATACCAACTGTCAGAGCACCTTGGTTCTTGCAGTAGCGTAGTGCCATCAAGGTGTCTGCTGTCTCTCCTGAGGGAACAGAGGGAATGAAAAGATATGCTTACAGTGCAGAATTACAGCACAATAAAGCCACTGTTGGAGACGGGGGGGAAAAAAAGATGACGATGCTATTAACAGGTTTCACATGGGACCCAACAGTGTGAGGCAAGAGTTTCTTTAAAGTCAATTTCATGGCTGTAATCGTCTAATGAAATTGTCATCTCAAATGACTGGTTTTGAGAAATTAAAATCCAAGAAAAATAAACCAGCAACCTCGGCAAACTGTAAGAACAGAGCCTTTAAGGTTTAGTACAGTGTTTTCACCTGACTGGCTGATGAAGAAACAGACGTCGTCTCTGAAAACAGGCGTGTTGCGGTCCAGGAAGTCACTAGCCAGCTCCACCATGACAGGCTGCTCCGTCAGCTCCTCGAGGATCTGCCTGGTCTGAAAATTGAAAGCAGCATTTTCTCCGTCATCATCATCATCATCATCATCGTCATACTCATCATTATTACGAAGCATACAAGGAGTGATTTCATGTTTTGAACTTTACTTGTTTTACTGGTTTTACTGGCTCTAACTCTTGTTCTCACAGAATGATCATCATCATGTACATTCCAAATTCTGATAGCTCTACTCACTGCCACTGCAGCATGGAAGCTCGTCCCACAGCCAATCATGATCAACCGTTTGCAACGCTTGATTTCTTTCAGATGGTCCTTTAGCCCACCGAGCACCACTGAGTAAAGAGAGGACATTTGTCACATTAGTTAAACAAGCATATACACTTTAGTGGATTCACTTTATGTTTCAGGTCCTACTGGAATCAAATGACAGTCATAATGAAAAGCTGCTGCACAAATTTTAGGAGTGCCATTTTATCTTGCATATGTTATATGTAGATATTTAGGAGGCAAATCAAGCACCAATGACCACATTCAGAGATCATTCCACATGTACATGCATATTCGTCCTCGTGGTGTTTATGCTGCTATAATGCTGGAATTCCATTTAAATAAGGGACTTTAGTGGCTGGTCTCTGATTGGTCTCCAATGTTAAAATACACAATATTAAGAAAAGTAAAAGGTTGTAAAAGGTTGTAAAATGACTGGTCACCTGTTTTGGTGTCAAAACAAATCCGGCCTCTCATAGTGTTGACAACTGACTCCGGCTGCTCAAAGATCTCCTTCTGCATGAAGGCATCAAAGTTACCTGCAAAGGGAGAGGCATTTATGTACACATACTCCTCATCACATACAGGGACAGCAGCACAGCTGTAGTATGTTTTCATTTTCAGCCAGCAGAGGGCGAGCAAGTATAAGTCTGCAAATTAGACCTGACCAGTACAACATGCAAACAGTACAGTAACTATTACTTAGCGTAGGATTTCTTAGATACAGTGTTGTTAGTGTTCTTTAAAACCTCTGACCTCTGATGAACAATGCCGTTTTCAGCTCAACCTCTCATCTAAAATAAAAGCAGTGTGCTCTCCTCACACCACCACGTAAATAAAGCTTTTTGACCATTATCACCTTTCATGATCTGCTGCAGCTCCATCTGGAGGGTCTGGATTGCCCTCACTGGGTCCTCGCCAGCCTGCCTGTTCATCCTGTGGATGGAGAGTTTCCCGCCGGTCACCACTGCGACGTCATCATCCTCCATGTACAGCACCTTGTTGGTGTGTTCAATGATGGCACTGCGGGTGGAGATAAGATGATTACATGTGTCCACTAGTATGATGTTTACAAGGACACTAGTCTAGTTTCTTTTTAAAGTTTCTTCTCATATTCAATTGATATGAAAGCTAGTGTGACATTAATAAAATGACAAAAAAGAATCCAAAGATATGATCCAGCATTGGATCCACTTAAAACACACACAATGGTATCTCACCTGGCATCAGAAGCAAAGTAATACTCCACAGCCCTGCCATCCCCCACCGAGTTGATGCCGTTGGAGCAGTCAGGACGATTATGGCTGTTCTTCTCCTGGACTCCCTCCTTGAAGTGAGCTGCGAGGTCAGAGGTGAAAGGTCAGAGGCTGCACAGTGACTTTGAGTGACTAAAACAATCAAGATGTGCTCATCACTTGAATTCTTTCTCGCAGTTCTTAGACGCAGCCAGGTCACTGCTGTGGAAATGGGTTTGTCTTGTCATGAAATTATGATTTCATGGTAAGATCAGAAAACATTTGAGGTGGAAAATTCAACTGATAACAGCAGTTATCAAAAGACAGAATGCGTATAACAGATTATGTTCATGAATAAACATCTGTATTGCTTCTTGTTTACAAATGAATGTGAAACGAAACAGATGAGACAGGCTGATTATTTGCAAATAGCTTTGTTCTCTTTTGTGGAATTAATTATCAGTGGCTTCCATTTCCATCTGCCACAGTGTCTTTGTTTGGAAACTTCAAATCGTACACATAGAAGCTTTAAAATCAAATTAATAAATCAAATGACGGCTTACAATCGGGCCAGGGTGTCAAAGACATCTTAAGGAGTTTACAATAATGTCGACTTGTTGTCATGCAATGAGTCAACATGGTCTTATTGTATTTTATATACTGTCTAAAAAGCAAAGCACTTTAAAAGAAGATGTGGGATAATAGATGTATTAGCAGGGATCCAAAATGTCTTTAAATGAGAGAGAACTAAAAGGATTTTCAGCCATTAAAACGGCACACCCTGCACTGTTCCTTCTAGGCCGCAAACCATAACTCTGCTTTGGACTTTGGACTCGTCTTACTCGAACCATGAAGAACCATAAATTATAAGTAAACAGATAAGACAGTGAAGTCCTATGTGCAGCGGAGATGACAGAGCAAGCACGTTGACAAAGAATATTCACATCCAACAGATGCTTGCATTGGAGCAACCGTATCTGTAAGGTTATAAGGAAGATTTAAACTCTGTCTATATTGCTAGAAATTTTGCAGGAAGTACACAGCTGATTTTCCCAAGCATCGCTATTAGACTCTAAAATAGTACACAGAGGTCCCTGGCAACACAAACAGCTTTCTAGAAAAGGTTTCTAAACAGAATTATTGCACAACAAGGGAGCAGAACCACAAAACATCTTGTGTTACTTGTATTACTGCAGTTAGCCAAGAGCATCACTTTGAGTGCGGATTTGTCACTGTACTTCTCAGGAAATCGATAGATATCACACTGTACAGAAATAAAGCTCCTTTGATAGAATAAATGTCTTAAAGTTCCTATGTAAGACATTACTTTTAACTCTTGAAAGAGCAAATTTGGCAACATATCTTTTGAACTGTCAAGAAGATATATTAAAAGATAAAAGCTAACACAGTTATGCTTTAATGGCTACCGTCTGATGCATCTTATTCCTCTGTGCCATAGAGTACTATTGCTGTCTAAAAACTATTAAAATCACATCAGAGCCACATCATCCACCAGGTGACCTGCTCCTTCCTTAGGATGAACACAGGGACTGTAGTTTATTTTGAGTCCACCCATCATACACAGTCCTGCAACTGTAAATACTCACTAGCGCAGCATATCAGTGACTGAAAATAGTCCCCAGCAAATATTTACCCTTCTTTCAGTTTGCTCAAAAGTATGGTGGCAGCTGTTTCAGGAAATTATTTAGTCTTTCTAAAATGAAAGTGTATGTTCGTGCCCTGTTTTCAAGATTCACAGCATCAGTAGGACAAAAGGGCTCATAAAATTCAAACAACATGAAGAGAGAATGATGATTTCTCTCACTATTAAAGCAGACAAACTTTCAATTGTTTTATTTGCTGAAACTGGCACTAAAGATTCAGGCTCCTCTGACTCCACCTGGTGCCATTTGCAAGAATCTCTTGCACCTGAATTGAAACAACCAATCAGAAAATGGTATATGACTGCACTCAGGTACTTGCAGCTGCACAAGCAACAGTCAGCTTTCATCCACTGAGCTTGCGCTAACTCAGAGCGGATGCAATCACGGATCAACCACCAAGCAACCAAACAGTGAGAGAAGTGCCCATCCCTCTTTTGTCAACAGAAAGACAAGTTAGCAATAAAACAAAGACCAATGAAGAAAATTAAGCTAAAAAAAAGAAAAAGACCAAATGATTCTGCAGGGAGAGGTTTTGAAGGCCACCTGGAGCGCAGCTTTGATGGAGGGGTAGGGACCTCATTCAAATTTTCAGTCGCTTATAAATCCAGTTAGTTTGTTTCTAAGAAGTCCATATTTAATGTAATCATTTTGTTTTAATACTTATTTGCTGTGTTGTGACCAAGCAGGCGACGTATTTGACCAGTAACAATGACACAGACGCTGTCTGGTGATTATCAGCAAGAACAAGATTATTTTAGGTCATTTAATATGGCACTTGTGTGGTGTATGTCTGTGTGCGGGTGTGCGTTTACACAGCGATTTAGCGTGCAGTGTAAGTGGATAATGGCAGACACAGCAAGAGAGTAGAGGGAGGGAGGAACAGAGCTCACCACTGTTGTACTGGATGGGGATGTTTTCGGTCAAGAGCTCGTGCTCGCTTCGCACACCAATGAGCAGCGGACTTCCTCTCCTGCCGGGAAGAGATGGAGAGGGGGGTTTGGTGGGTAAAGTGGGAGAAAAGAGAGGACTGAGTTTTTGTAGGCACACAACAACACCAGATACACACACTCTCAGGTGATGCTTTGTAAATGTGTGAATGTAGAGCTAACCTGACATCCTATCCTAGTGTATCACTCCAAACAAAACAGGTTTCCCAGTGCGTCTCATGATCCCTCCGCTTTTCTCCCCGCCTATTCATTTTTTCCTCCCTGTGCTTAAGTGCAATCTTTTCTTACACTATTTTTGCATCATTTTTCCACCACCATCCTGAGGTGGAGTTTTTCCACATGCAGACAGGAGCTCAGACATCCTCCCCCTTACGCTAAATCTCCTCTTAATGGTCTAGTCTTGAAGGAGAGACGGGAAAACTGATCCTCCGCATGTCAACATCCCTCAAGGATCTGCTCACAGTTCCTGGAACGAGTCACCGACTCCTCATTGGCCGCTGACTCCATGTGGGCCTCTCCCATTGGCCGCGGAGGCAGAGAAGGTGCAACCGAGTGCAGATTTGGCAGGTGAGGGAGGAGCGCGTGAGGAGACTTACTTTGAAATAGATGAAAGATTTGCACGCTCATCTTGTGACCACAGCGCAAACAGTGTATGGCAATGAATGAGTTATTATGAGCAGCTCTTGGGAAACTGCATGCAAAGGACCTCTCCTTCTTTCTTGTCTCTCTCTGTCTGTCTCTGTTCTCCCTGCTTAGCCTTTCTCTGGGGCTCGGCTACGCTGACGCAAGACTGCTGGTTGTTTTAAGGGGTGTGGGGGCTTCAAGAGGGAAGCTCGCAAACAGAAAAGCTGTCGCTATCCAATACAATATTTACGCTGAGGGAGGGAGTGATGGGAAGCAAAAGTTGTCAGAAAAGTCGAGAGTAAGTAAGTGAAAAACAGGGTGGTGATAGAAAGAGAGAGAGGGAAAGGATATTAGATCGAGAGAGAGTTAAAGAAAAGAGTAAAAGTCCTGCTGGGAGGTCAGTTCTTGATGAGGAAGGCTGGGTGGTGACAAGCATCACTCGGTAATTGCAAACATTCCTCCAACCCACCGTCCTGGGAGACAACGCTGACTGTTCAACATATTAACCACAAAACTTTGCTGAGCTGAGCCCAAGCTGTGCAACACACTGATATTGGCAGCCAGAATCTTTTCCTCAGAAACAAATAATGTAAAGGAATAGACGCGTGACAGAAAGTTTCTTGACTTAGTAGCAGGTGTGCCGAGAAGTCTGCTCGCCAACACAGGCACTGCCAGGCAACATGTATGGACCACTTATCTCTCTTTGTGTCATTGCCCATCTGCCCTCCTCCCTTTTTCCCTCTCTTACTCTCATGCTCCAGCAATCTTCCATTCCCCTGATCCATGAAGGCTCACTGAACCAGAGAAGGTATAGAGTAAAATAAAATGATGAGAGGTGATTAACCAGGAGTCTTTCTGGCAGGGGTATGTCCCGGACACGAAACAGGAAACTCTGTAGTCTCTCTGTTAATGAGTCACAGAGAAGCCGGCGTAGGGCCAGCAGCCCAGAGGCCAGAGGCCCAGGAGGGAGAGGGGGAACCTGAATTCAACCTCTGCTCCCTTCTCTGCCTGCCCCTTAAGACACACGCTGGACTGACGCATGCGGGTGGATGGGAATTTACACACATACTTACACATGCGCACAGGAAACTGCACCATTGGCCAATACCATGAGCAGAGTCATAACATGTCACATGTAATGGATGTTAGCTGAGATAAGCCATAATGACTGAATCAAAGGAGTTGCCTCAAATCATATTTGGGATTGCTTCACTGTGGTAATGACGGTGGTGACTCATCTCCAGTGAGTTGGGCTCACTGCACATAAATTGAACCAAAATGTGAACTGAAATATCAGAGCAGTGTGTGTGTGTGTGTGTGTATGTGTGTGTGTGTGTGTGTGTGTGTGTGTGTGTGTGTGTGTGTGTGTGTGTGTGTGTGCGTGTGTGTGTTCATACTAACCTGGTGGCCACAGCCTGTCCAGGGAAATGACGGCTCTTAAACACCAAGGCAAAGGCCCCTTCCTGAGAGAGAGAGAGAGAGAGACAGAAGAAACACAGTTTACATGAGCTTGATGAAAGACACCGATGCTGAAGAACATTTCAAAATATGGAGACTGAAATGTAAACGTGAACCTCGTCTCCTGTTCCTGGAAAGTGTGTAAAGAGAAACATTTTGAACACAAACCAACATTTCTTCTGGCCCTGTGGGGTTTGGTAGTTGTGGCGGGGGTGTGGGTGAATGCTGGGAAGCAGTGGAGTTGAAGGGCGGGAGGGGGAGGGGGGGGTTAAGAGAAATAAGACCTCTATTGTATAACATCAGCTGTGTTTCAAAAGCACTGACTGCAATGCTGCCTGCGGTGGCTAGAAGCAGGACTGGCTACGAGTGTGTTTGTGTGTGGTGTTGTAAGCGGAATGGGGGGGTCGAGGGGAGGATGTCATGGCTGTGAGGCTGTTAGTGGGTCTAACTATCTGTTTCCCATTACTCCAAAATCCAAAATGGCTGCTTTTGCCTCCTCTGTCGTTCTTGTGGGGAGAGAGAGAGGGGGGAGAGTCCGCTCCAACAGAGAGTGTGGAGCTCTGAAGCATGAGAATCACACAGTGGAAAAGAGAGACTTACTCAATCTACCACCCCACCACACACACACACACACAAAAATCAGTTTCTACAAGTGATGAAGTCATTCGTGATGCTGCTAAGGCGGTTGCTATAGAGACTGTTTTTGTGATGGTGTACAGAGTTTTAATGGGCAGGAAATTCAGAGTTTCACACATTGCAGAATGAGCAAGTGTGTGTATGTGTGTGTATGATAGGTCAATGACACATTTTAGCTACATGATACAAATCTTCATAAGCACAAGGAAGGAAAATTTCCATCACTGAACTAAAAAGGCCCAAAAAACTGTCAGGAAAAAGAAATGAAATAAGGGGTGAAATATCAAGTCATATTGCTACGAAAGAAAGACAAGTATGCTCACTCTACCTCTGCCGCTGTGTTTCTGTGGCACAGTAGGTGTCACTGTAGTAAGTGTTGTTGTGTCCAAGTTACTCACCAGCTGCTTAATGACCCTCTCAACCAGGGTGGAGAAGGTGATGCTGTCGTTCTCCCGGTTGTCATAAACATATTTGATCAATTTCGGGATCACCTCTGTGTCTGTCTCTGACTCAAACTCATACTCTTTCGTGATCTGGGGAGAGAGCAAGACACATTTCATATTAATGTAAAACACACAAAGGTCCGACATCCTGATCCAACAGCAGCAGGATTCACACAAATTCCATCTGGATCTTTTATTCTGCTTGCTTCTTATCAAGTGCTTCAGGTTGGTGACTGAAGTGTGCTTTTAATTGTTACCATCATTTATTAAAAAAGTTAATTAACTGTTGTAAAAAAATGTGGCTGAAGAAATACCAAAATCAGAATGAAATTAAAAAAAAAAACGTTCTGTCTTTAAACAAAAAATCTATACGTTTCTTCATGTTGTTGATGAAATGAAAAACTGAAGTTACATTCAGCAGTTCTGGCAAAACATCCCAATACACACTTGTCGCTCATGTCATGCTTTATGTAAACAATTCATCCACAATAATACACTTACTTAAATAAAATATAAATGCGTCATGCAGAGGGATGTAAAGGTCAATGCAAATTTGCATATTGCAGTAAGAACGACTTTTGCCCAAGCATAATGTAACAAGTCACGTGTTAGTTAATCAGTAATACTGCATAATGTGGTCTCAATAGATAGTTCCAGTGCTCACAGCTGGAGCGAGTCTCGTATTTCCTTTCAGTCTATTATGCAGTTCTTTCGCATACATTAACAAGTGTGGGCCCTTTGCCAGCAGTGACGGGCTGACTTATTAAATAAACCCAGGTGAGTGCACGTCACAGCCAAACATTTACATCTGAGTGATTAACCTGACGTACATTGCCGCATGAAACACTCTTTGCGGCTCACTTCAGAGATGTAATGACTCCTCAAAGAGACAGACCGCACAGCTAGTCTCCGAGCTTGATGGACCTGAAGCCTTTAGTGGTAAGACGAGCCTTAACCAGAAGGGCGAGTCGACGAATGCGTCACACAGGATTGTAACTCATTTGTTTGTCGAAGAGAAATTCCTGATGGCATTTTTGACTTACCAGGTACTCTTTCAGCTCTTTGTAGTTTGTGATGATGCCATTGTGGATGACGACAAACTCTGCAAAAAGGCAGTGAGGGCAGGTTAGACAAAAGTGGGTCAAAGGTGAAGAACTAATTGGAACTGAACTGAATATTTGCTGCTCTACATGCAGTGTTTGGTCCGAAGAAACTGAAAATAGAGTGGCCATACCTGTAGATCCTGACAAATGACATGCTAATTGTGTGTGCTGTGGGAGGCTGTTATTGTGTGAGTAATTTCAGATTGAATAATGGGACTCATTTATATAACGAAGCAGAGAGTTTAGCAGCTGCTAGAATAACATGAATAGAGTATTTCTGCAATGATGTGGTAGAACAGGATAGTGCAAGCTACCAAAAGTGCAACAAAAAGGCAACAAAAAGGTGATAATTTATCAGAAATGATAACCAAGTAATAATAGGCCTCTACTGGAAGTAATATACTAATAATATAATACATATATAACTCAAGAGCACAGTTTTTCTGTGATATAGACTCACACTTTGGACTTCAATGAGCATACGTACCTTGGTCTAAAGCCAAGGTACATTATCGACACGCCTATGAACATGGTACACTAATGAGAAACAAGTGGGTGTATATTTGGTTAGAATAGAGGGAGTGGTGAGGTGTGTTTCATAAAAGTATAGAGCATCTTAACCATTTATTTGCATGCTTAGATATATGGGCTCTCTCAGCATGTTTTGCCTCAAATTAGAGTTTAGATTGAGCAGTATATGCACTTAGATACTGTGCTGTACAGTATATGTGAGAAGGCACAAAAGTACATTAGTACTTCATTACCGTTGTCCTTGTCAGAGCGATGAGGGTGGCTGTTGACAGCGCTTGGCTCTCCGTGCGTGGCCCAGCGAGTGTGAGCGAGGCCAAAGTGTGTGCACAGCTCCTCGTCCAGATCCAGCGAGTCTTTCTCTGAGCAAGCAAAAAAAACAAATGCCGGATCCTTTACTGACAGGAATGGACAGCAGGGAATTTGAAAGACACACAGATACTGCACAAGATTACAATAAAGTCAGATAAAGAAAAAAACAAAAACTGCAGGATTATGATGTTGAAATAAACCTAAACAACTAAAGTGACACTTTCCTGATGTTACATACGTATGACAACACACCAAAACTGCGGTACTGAGCAACAGACGTTACAAGCTAAGTTTCACATGTATAAATCTGCCATGAGAAATAAACCCACTGTATAACTCCTCATCCAGAGCCTTGACCTTCCCCATCTTCTTGATCAAGCAGATGGTGCTGCTGTTGACATCAGTGGTCGACTTTTTTGGGCCATCCACAGCGATACCTGCAAACACGCAGAAGGGGGCCCAAACAGACATGATTATAGTGAGGGAAGAAAGGCATCAAACAAAGAGTCTCACATATATCAATGATGACAGGTCAAATACGCCTTCACTTTGAAAAGACAGATGGGGAGATTATTTGAGGTGAACCAGGATTTAACTGTGTCCATATCTGAGATACTAGTTATTCTGTGTGTGTGTGTGTATGTAGACGTGATACTAACAGCCATGAAAGAACCTTTTAGTTTTGTGGCTTCATCTTGCTCAAATAGGATGAACAAACACAAACAGTGTGTGAGTGTGTGTGTGTATGTGTGTGTGTGTGCGTTTGCAGGTGTGTGTTTGCCGGTGTGTGTGTGTGTGTGTGCAAAGGTGTGTGCCGACATTATTAACAATCCACTTAGCAGTTAGAAGTCACTGGAACCTAAGGGGTAGTATGTTATTCCTACATCAGTGTGCTTATTAGATGATTGCTCTCTCGTTTCATGACGAAAGGTGTGCCTGCACTCCACCTAGTCATTGTAGTTGTTGGTTGCTATACCAGTTTCTCTTCATTTCATTCAACAGGATAATAATTGTGCACCTAAAATAAATGTCAAGAGATGCATGAGCAGTGGGAGGCACCTCAAAGAGGAGCATGGGTTCCTGTCTTTACAGGACACATCCAGAAAGTTCCACATGGATGTATGAATGTTGGTTGGTCAGAGTGATTCAACACCAAACGATGACATTTCTGGGAAAACTGCATTTCTTACTTTCTTCCACTTCTTTCTGCTTTGAATGTTGTCAAATGTTGTCATCTTATAAGGATATGACACACAGGTGCTGCCAAGGAGCACTATAAGCTTTTGTGCATGGTGTGTGTGTGTGTGTGTGTGCCTGTGTGTGCGTGCGTGGCAGTGCTGTGAAGCCTGAGTGTCTTACCTGCTGAATCGTACCCTCTGTACTCCAGCCTCTGCAGTCCCTTCACCAGCGTCTCAAATATCTCCTTTCTGGTGCGGGGCACGCGGTAATTCAGGTAGGCAAAGATCCCTTTTAGAGAGGGAGGAAGAGGAACAGAACTTGAATCCTCCAAGATGCCCAAAAGCTGTTAAGCAGCGTTTACACAACTGAAATCCTATGAACCAAGAGGAATTTGTTGAAATCTTCAAATTTATTTTTGGACTGAAATCTTTAAATCTGTCATGTAGGTATTGGAACAAGCAGTTGTTGGATGACGTTAACATCCATGGTATGTTTCATTAATACATGAATAAGGAAGCAAATGTCTGATTAATTGGGACAACTCCTGGCCTCCAGCTGTATTCATATTATCTTTTTTTTTTTTTTTTAGCAATCTATAATCCTCATCTAAAACAAATGTGCTGATGAAGGAGAAGAACTCTCAGCAGGCTGAATGAAAAATCAGGGAAAAAAAGCATCTCATTAAGTTTAATAGGAGTTAGTCAAGCTGATGCATCCTTACACTACAGATTTAAATAAATGACTACAGTGTGAAGCTGCTGGTTATGCTGTGTGTGTGTGTGTGTGTGTGTGTGTTTGCGTTTGTAGGAATGTTCCGGGCAGCACACAGCTGGCCATTTACAGACGCACATTGACGCGCAGTGTTGGCGCAGCCAGGTAGGCAGGCTGCGGTGAACTCCCACAGCCTTGGCCTCTTCCTTGAGGAGAGGCCGAGGCACTGTTAAAGATTTACTCTCGGCTGTAAACGTCCCTGTCGCAGATGTGAGGCTGCCGAAAGGTGCCCGAGTGCTTCAACTTTCCCCCGCAGGCCGTCGTGGCGGCTGGATGTGAGGCGCGCCGCGATCGGGAGATAGTAACCTCACATCACATTTGTTTTGTTTTTTTTCCTGCAGCAACTGGTGTGACTTGCCTGTCCTGTCGTCTCCACAATAGAGACCGCAGCACTGACACGTAGCAGCGTTATTCAAAACTCCCCAGGAATCCACGCAGGTCAGATATTAGCGCGCTTTATCCAGCTGTTGCGCGTTGGAGATCACATTCTTTTTCATCAGCACTGACACTTCACCGCGGGCCGGAGAAAGTTAATGAGGTAAAAAAAAAAGTATGACAGGACAACTTTGCAAACCCTCGCGCTGTCTCGCATGACATCGGCACTAAAGCTCTGCGCACCGCGGGAGCCGTGACACTTCCCGTGCGTAAAACGCGCAGCAGCCTTCCCGCGGACTTCAACGGACACACGAAGAAACACACAAAGAAGCAAACTTACCGCACATGGCTCAAGCTTTGCTGTCGGACAATCTTTTCTGCGAGAAAACGACACGTAGTTTCCCGGTGTGAGTGATGCTTCTGCCTGTGCCTGCGCTAAATCCAGAGCGACTGCACACTCCCACTATCCATTTAAATGGTGTTTCCTGGAGAGGCAGCGGCCCCACCCCCTCTGACAGCTGTCCTGCCCTGTCAGCGCCGTCCTGCAGCCTCCTCACCTGACACAGGTGGATACACGAAGCGACACGCAGGCTCACCTGTTCACGTCAGCGGCGTTCAAGAGTTTCTCGAGTTTTTCAATGAGACGCCTCCTCTCCTGTCAGCCATGTTTGATAAAGATCGTCTCAGCAAAGTAATCATTTTCACCCGTCAGCCCTTTTTCTTTCTTTACACACTTATTTGATCAAGGTTTGGTCTGGAGTGGACTGTGCATGAAACTGAGCCTGTATTGTTGTCAGGCATGAAGAGGGTGATGAGGGGGAAGATGAATGTGTTGTGCTTATTGGAGCAGAACAGGTGTAACTGTACACTCAGTCACTTTCAATTTCTCTAAATCCTATGCTGACGTTTTGAACTCTCTGTGTTTATTATAAATCAAATCCTCACAGGTGTTAAGGGAAAAAAAGTATGTTTGTATATATGTATGTAAATATGTATATGCATTTGTTTCCGCAGTATAAAGCATACTGCTTCTAAGTTCCATTTAGCTGCGTTATCTTTACCATGAATCAGTGAGTAATTACTTGGGTATGAGGGAACTAAGTGCTAATTAATGAGGGTTGCTGAGTAACCACATCAGGGACAGCTGTGTAACTTTCCACAAAGGGGAAAAAAGAAGACAATGAGGAAGTATTGATCAGTTATTCGTTTGGGTGTCAACTGAATCAGGAATGCCAGTTTTCAGATTCCTGAACTATGATGGTGATGATTTACTTAGTTCATAACTATGCTTCTGCTGTTGGGTAACTCGTGATCATCTCCTGAATCCGTATGTGAGCTGGTTCATCACTGTGGATGTTTCTGTTGAATTCACAGTGGGCAGTGCCTCTCTCAGGTTCAACAGAGCCCCCTTGTCTGGCAGTCCTGTACTTTGCAATCAGTTCTGGAAGAAACAGAATGTAAAGTGACCCAAAGTAGTTATGGATAGCCAATGTCAATGGATTGAGGTCATGTAATTGGTCTTTGAGTCAGTGCAATTCAGGATTTACCTATTATTTTAGTTACTCATTACCCAAACACCCACTCCCCGGAAAGAACTATCAAAAATTGATTGCATGTCATCTTCATGCATACCTTTGTCAGGTGAAGCTGCTCACTTCTGCTGAAGAGGAAGGAAGGAAACAATATTGAGACTTGTCGAAATGTTTTGTTTTTGGCTCAGTGACTTCCAAGGAACCAGCAGATTAAGCAGGGGATTACACACCTCGGCACTGGTACAGGAGCGGTTGAACTCTTTGCCCAATCAAATAGGTTGATAAACTCCCACCGATGATGAGCTCCTGCCAAGCAAAATTGGTCGAATTTAATGTTAAATGTGGTGACGACAAGTCTGGATTATCCATTTCATGTATCTATTTCAATAAAATAAAATTGTCAGGAAAAATAAGATACAACTCAGGATATAAGAATATTACAAGTATTGAGAATTATGAATTTACAAAAGGTCCTGAATATTCTGAATATGTATGTGTTTTTTAAAACAGAAAGTTCAATGCATCTCCGAGTTACTATCTTATCTCTGAATATTTCCTGGTTGCTGGACCATTTGTTACTTTAGTAGCTTGTGTAGTGAAATTCAAATGATTTTTATGTTGTGTACTTAAAGATATCATTTTATGATACACTCTTCCTAAATGATTGACAGAATAAACAAGTCCCAGAAATCAAGGGGATACACCCAGATGAGTCGTTACAACAGTTATGATGGTTTGGTAAAATGCCATCTCAGGTCTACATAAACATTTAACAGATTATAGGACTAATGATTGGATAAATCACTCACAAAATATATCAGCAATTAAACTGCATTAACAGCTTGCAGAAACAAAAGTCCAACTGAAACCACTTTCCGGCACTGACGTCACTTACTGTTTCTCTTCAGCCTTATCACTTCAATTACTTCTACTGCTTCAAGATTTCCTTGTGTGAAGGTCTCAGAGCTCAGATCTGATGCCAGGTGGCATTTATAGCAATAATGCATAATAGAAACAGCTTGACTTGGACAGGTTTATATATGGCTTATCTCTTTAACAGCAGCTTAATGATCAATCTACAGTATCTCAAGCCATGGTACTACATTCAAACATCTAATGTGCAGCAAGGAAGGCTTCTGAAAATGGGAAAGAAGAGGAAGTACAAAATGGGAGCTCAAGGGTTTCCTCTGACCACATTGTGTCCGCCCGCCGTCCACATCTCCGCTTGAGGAATGCGTTAGTGTCTCGCCAAGTCACACGCCTCACCTCGCTCTGTCCAAACCTCATCGGGGCCCATATGTGACCATGATGAAGGAGAACAGGGATGGATCTTTTTACAACTTGCCTGTTGTGAGTGCATAGAAAGGTTTCATTTCGTATTCACCCCGTCACCACACCTGGGAACTGGGACACACAACCCCCCCAATCTGAATGCTTTCAGATACTGTACATGCAAAGCAGCAAGGCACAGTTCATAACTCTGTGATTGTACACGCAGTCATCTTTCTTTGTGAGCTGACATGCGTTGGGTTGTGCTGTGGATGTGCGTGAGTGAAAACCAGTGACAGAAGCCAAAGAACCACATTCCTCTGCAGGGCTTAAGGGATTAATAAGTGTAATTATGTGTGCACCCTGACTTTGTTATCCAATGAGATCCACCCCAAAGATCAAAGGTTTCTAACTACTACAGTGATATAAAATGATAGGCAGACAGCGGGGTTTTGCCACAGCTAATCAAGGTAGGTCAGGGCATTTCAACATTTTAATTTATCCTCACTTTTATCTGTTGAGACTTTAACTGTTCAGTTTCGTTGTCTGGCTTGTTAGCTAGGTTCTGATTTTACTTGATTGTAGTGCATGGGTGAGTCATGTTTTTTAATGGCTCTACACTCATTATAATGAAATACCAGGTCATTATGTCATGACAGTGACACTGTCAGAAATATTTGGAGGATACACCCGGAAAAAAAAGTGCACAAGAAGTCTGCCCACGTCTGACACCCACACCCACATGTTTCATTCATTGATTTATCCATCCACATTTGTTTGAGGGTTAATATATGGAAGGATAACCTGAACCGTGAATGTGATAATAAGAACGTATCAGTAGCCAAGTCATGGAGATACATGGGGGTGGAGATACGTTAATCTTTGGCTGGATTCCATCAAGAAATGTTGCAGTCTGGATGGTGTGATTAAGATTATAAAATATTATGCACTTTGGTCGGTTGCACAACACGTGTCTTGGGTATTAAAATCATCCCTTATAGCTGCACGTCCAAAAGATGAATCATCTCACACACTCGTATGTTTCACTTTCGGCATGCGCGTGGACACGCACACGTGCACGCACTCACACACACACACACACACACACACACACACACACACACACACACACACACACACACACACACACACACAGACTGTG
>JAOXYL010000065.1:15107926-15120180 GCA_028564955.1 Terapon puta | reverse complement strand
TATGTTTGGCTAAGTTCTAGCCTTTCTTTCTTTCTTTCTTTCTTTCTTTCTTTCTTTCTTTCTTTCTTTCTTTCTTTAAGGCTGTTCTTCACCTTTAATTTGTCACCCATCTGTATATACAAATAATTAAAATGAGACTTAAAGTGTCTCACACACTTCAACGTTCAAGGAGTACTGAAATGTTGAAATGCCCTGACCTACCTTGATGTCTACCTCCCAAACATATATTCCCATTTTCTGCAGAGACCCTTTGGGGACATGGGGATGCTGTAACAGAGGTTACGTCTTCATAAATTTATGAGGTGCAGCAGTCACTTATTGCATAACATACGCACACTGATTCAATTTGTACGTGACCTACATCTGCGTTAACGGCCGTGGCGCTGTAACCCTATCCTCAGGTAGTGGGCATGATTGATGTTTACTTTCACAGGATCCAGCGCCCGGAGTCTGCCATCAGCTTCGCTCAGCCTCCCCCCCTCCTCCACTCCTCCCCGCACACCCTTTTCCAACCGTGCTCCACTCGGCTTGGTGGGTTCACCTCCGGGCCAGCTCACTATGAATCAGCCCCAGATGTGGTTCTGGAAGTGAGGTGGCGTACGAGCATACAACACAGGGAACCCACCCAGCAGCAAACGTCAAAAGGGACCCCCTTCAAATCCCATGTCATGTTTTTATCACCAGATGTTGTTGTGTCATTGTGTGAATAACTAGATTACCCCTGAATAACACCACATTAGTCATTGCTGTGGTTACTGCTGTGCTTGCTACACAAACAGGTTGGGAGTTTAATGGGTAAGAGGTACTGTAGATGACGCTGTAAACCAAATGTAAGCCTGGTAATAAAGTCTTGTCTGTCCCTTGTAGACATCATTATCTTATCACAGGAGGTTTCTTCAGCATAACTACAGAAATTAATCTTGATAGTCTTCCTACAGTAGCTTAGTAATGTCTGTAGAGATTATATAGAAAACTCAAGTATCAGCAGCCTAATATCTGTTGTTATGTAATCTGGACTTGAATTTATGCCCTCAGTGGCTGGTGAGAAGATTTACCAGCATATTCCTGGAGTCACCCTGACATGTGAGCGCTCCTACCGCTCCCACAAGTTTCCACAATCTCTTTCCTTGGAGCTGACCCTTCTACAGGTCACATTTAGAGCTGTGGTATCGTCAACACGCATAAACCGGGATTACCAGAGCGAGCTGATCTTAAAAAAATGTTTTCTTGTAAACTGGCACTGACATTGTTTCCTGCTCATGGGTCCAGACTCACCAGACTGGCAGGTCTACGTTGTGTCATAGGGGTGTGAGGAATTTAAATATAGCCTATGTGCTGGAAGTCATTGTTTTGATGTTGTTAAGGAAGGAATTTGGCTTTCTTTTCTCTCTCTCTGTCTCTCTTACAAAATATAGATGAGTAAGTGAGTGCGTCGAGTCAAACTGCGAATGAGGCTCCGGTGTTTGTTTTGGTGCGTGGTCACTCTGGCAGGGTGGTGCTTGCCGTCGCACATCTGTGAGTGAGCTAAATGATTTGTGTGGGATCAGAGCAGAGGTGGGGGCGGGGACTTGAGACGAGAGATGGGGGTGGGTGGGGGGGCAACCACGTCATGTCGAACCAAGAGAGAGAGCCATCTGTATTATGTCATGGCTGTTGGGGCACTCCACCCTTTGCTCTCTATTTCCCCATTTCCCAGTTTGTCTCACTCACAGACTCCCCCACCCACTGTCTCACTTTTCTTTGCGTTTTCCTTTTTTTTTCTTGGTTTAGTGTTACTGACACAGTCATCGCTGCCCACTTGTTTATGTGAGCCCAGATTGAATATCTCCATCTGTGTTTATAGTTTTAACCAAAGTTGTGCACAAAATTTCTGTCACCATGGCTGCACCATCTTCTTCTCTGCCTTTTATCTTGTGTCTATCGATCCATCACATTATATGGCCCTAATGACCGTCCGCCACCAGCTCTTGACGGACGGCTCCCTGTCTGCACTTGCCTGTCCCATCTGATCTTCGTCCTTCGGCCCTGTAGCACCACCTGAAAACCAGACGTGGACACTCAGCAGCCTGTAATTACACAGAGGAGTGTTTCCTCGAGCAGCTCCAGCTAATTTCTGAATAAACGAAAGCCAGTTTAAAGCTGAGGAGAAAGAAAGCAGTGGTTGAAAGGAACCAGAAACTTTATACTTGATACTCTGCTACTTTTCAAGCGGAAACTAGAACTTTTTACTCAGCCACATTTATCTGACACCTTTAGTTACTGTTTATATTAAAACCTTACACAGAAAACCTTTAAAGAGTTCTAAAATAATATATTGTTAAAAGTTGAACAATCGTTAAAGTATATAAAGTATCTTAGTTAAAATAAACTCCGCCTTGGGTAGCTTCAATGTAAATAGTAAAATTATGGTAATATAATATTATTTTTGTATGTCTGTTATAATGACAAGAATGACATTCCTCTGCCTAATGTGTACTTTTACTTTAAGTACTTTTTGTTTGTTGTACTTTTTAAGAGACTTTTTGCAGTAACTTGTAATCAAGGAAAAGATCTGAATACTTCCTCCCTTGCTGAGAGAAAGTGAAGGGTTACCTTAAGTGAAGCCCTTTCTTCTGTTAGAGCTACAGCACCAAATCCAAAAGAAAATTAATTATTGACTCATCTTCCTATTGTCCTGTACCACTGTATTGTACATTCTGTACAATATAAATGCTATGTATCTGGTTATCCTGGAGCATGTCTGCAAGCAACAAAATGAGAGAGGCAGGCACACCCTGTAATAAATCTACTATATGTACACACACACACACACACACACACACACACAGAAATCCTGCTGCTGCTGTCTCTCTCACTCTTGCACAATAAACAGAGCATCAGACAATAACTGCTGAGCGCTTTAACAAGGCCGTAAACCCTTCCAGTTCATGACTGAGCCTACGGGAGAGAGACTCTGTGCTCCACTATGTTGGCCTGCTGGCTTCAGATGGCCCAAATGTTTGCTTTGATGTGGAGAGAGGAGGTAGGGTAGTTAATAATGCTGCGCTATCGTGTGGTATTGTTGACAATTTAATTGCTTAATGAGTGTGTGCGGAGTAGATGGCATGATGGACAAGTCAACAGAGAAACCTATATTCTCCTGATCCTTCCTGGCTCTGACCTTCATGTCTGTGTGGCAAAAATTCATTTCCTGATTATTCAGCAGACTCTTCAATTTGTGGGAGGAAAAAAAACTGTATCATGGCTACTTCACGAATCATTTCATTTCAGAGCACATACTCCCATTCTTGATTGTAATATGATAAGGGCCTGTGTATCGCATAATGAAATACAAAAGTCAAACAAATAAATCTGGAACCGATTTTCCAACAGTATGATTTCATGTTGAGCTCAGTGCGCCATCTTCTGGTCAAGGTATGTATCTAACTATTGGTGTAAAATCCTTGCACAGTCACAACAGGGGTCAGATTTTGCTGTGTTGATATCATTTTCCATGACAACAAAAATGGGCAAATATATTATCGTTATTGCACCTTTGCTTCTGAATGACTGCCCAAGGTCCTCAAACTGGGAGTTGAATCTGATTCATAGCAATTAAGAACACTTCTCTTTTGAGACACAACTGTGACATTCCTAATTCCAATCACAAAATAGTGTTTCTATACAGTAAAACTTAGGATGCTCTGAATTTACACAGAAATCCCTCTGATACATAAAGGTTTGCACAGCATAATAAGGGATGGGGTTGCTTGTACAGGCTTCATGAAGTTACACATACATTTGAAAAGAGGATCCAGAGAACATTTTTTTCTTGTTATTATCAGATTTATTTACAGATGTAAGTAGGAGACAATCTCCCTTGTGCAAGTACTTACTGGAATTCATCGCCTTTTTCTTTTTTTTTCCCCCCAAAATAAAACAGCAGGGATTCTTGTATTGTGCCACAGGAAATGCAAATGACTACTTGCTATAGCATGTTGAAATAATGTTGTGATGCAATATAAAAATGTGACAACCCCAACATACTGGTATTTAGAATGGGCAATGTTAATTTAAAGCAAAACTGCTGAAATAATAACAATAATAACAATAACAATTTTAAAAAAATTACTTCAGGTCAGCAACCATACTCTCACCAAATTAAAAAAAAAAAAAAAAGTTCAGGCACAATATCAGTCATACCACACTATACTCTGCATGCTAACAGAAAAGAGCAAACTACAAATTTGTGAGCTTATCAAAAAAAAAAAATCATAATACAAATGAGGCAACTGAGCATTATTAATTGAAATAGCTGATCAGTTTTAGTACAAGAGGCAATGCTAAAATGATTAGCGTTGAGTAAAGCACTGACAAGATATTTCAACAACTTCAATCTCATCACTGAAAATGAAACGAGGACAGCAAGGCGGTGCGTGCCGATGCACCCATTATGTGACAGAACAACAACAATAACATAAAGCAGTGTCTTCTTCAGAGATGACAGATTCAGTTACTTCATTTGTAGTTTTATTTGGGCCTATGACTTGGAAGAGACAAAGGGGTGTGAACTAACAGAAGATGGCAAACCACCTGAAAGGCTCGACTGAGTAGAGTAACAGTGCGGTGAAGTCTTTGGAGCTGGTAGGCTAATACTATAGGTGACCCTCATTTCAGCCTCAGTGGATTTGCAGGGAGGTGGAAGGGATGGAGGAAGGCAGGAAAACAAAGAAGACACCAGACAAAGGAAGAGAAACTAATTAAGAGTTGAGAGAGGTGGAACGACACAGCTGGTCTGGTTTTTAGAAGCCTGAAGGTGTTAAAACATTCATGTCCCGAGGTTTAAGTTTGTGTGGCCGCGTGGGCGCCCGCTTGGCTTCAATGCCTGTGATTTCAATCTTGGGAGGCATGAAGTGGGCAGGGTTATCCACCTTGAAGTTGACCTGGGTGTTGGAGCCATCCATGGTCGAGGACTTTTGCATGCCCAAGTAGGACTGGAGTGAGAAGCCTGCAGGAGAAAGGAGGGAGTGGTAGATGTTGAGATTAATGACCAAAACCCAGGAGTTATAGAGCAATTTAGCGTCATGATGTTGTGACGTCCAGAGGCTTCGATTCTCAACACTGCAGCAGTGACCACAGTGCTCAAAGACCATGTGACATCACTTTTGGTTGTGCTTTATGGTGCAAATAAAGCAAACTTCTTAACCACACCCAGGTGTGGTCAGAGGTGACACAGACCTCGGAAAACATTAATGACAGAGATTTTGTTTGTCTAATGTCAGTCTTTGTATTTCAAGGGATAAAATGGTCATATTTTGTCTTTTGTTGTTTGGGTCTTGGTGCAACCATTTTGTTTACATTTGGATCACAGATTGTGGCTTCAACATAGCAGCACTATGTCACTGGAAAATCCCCACCAAAGACAAAAAACACAGCGGGGCCTCATTGCAGTGGTTAAACATCCTGCTTTTCCATTTACTGTACATTAATAATATAAACCTGAACAATATTGCAAAAAATTGTATATTCTGGTGCAGGCCAGAGTATAAATCTCTCACCTGTGCTGGTTTCAGACCCTGGATCTGTGGGGGACTTCTGTACCACAGACCGAGTTCCAAAGAAGTTCCACCTCTCTCCACCTCCTCCTTCGTTTCCTCCCATGTCTGTGCTTGGGTTGGGGCTGTTGAGCTCTGGGGTGGTTGGAACTAGCGCAGGACTCAGCTGAAACCAGCTCCTGTATTTCCGCCAAACAAGAAGAGCAAAACATAAACACACAAGTGAACATGGGAGGGATATGCCATATGGCACCTAAATATGGGGCGCGGTGGGAAATCAAGCATGTTATGTCCGTGGCATCGGTTTCAAACATTTGGATGTAGATCAAAATTATCAATATTTCTCACATTCCTGTATAAAACTGTACAGCTCCTATTATACATATTGTTATTTTTTTTCCATACTTTACTGTGAGCATTTTACTTGTTTCTATTTTTTACTACATCCATTGTTGCTATGGGCCACTGGATATTTCTTCTAAGTGAAATCAGATTTCCTTTATTTGTCCTACAGCGGGGAAATTTACTTCGCAAATGAACTTTATTCTGGATTAACATGAGTGAAACATTTCAGCAGGATGATGCCTACCTGCGACTAACAGCGGGTGATGTGTGGGGACTGACACAGGGGGTGACACAGGGGGTGACGGAGGGGGTGACAGAAGGGGTGCCGCTTGGGGTGGATTGTGCTGATGTTGTAAGCCTGTCCTCCTTGAAGTCCCCGCTTGGCATTCTCAACTTCTGCACAAACAAAAAAAACCACACAAGCAAGAAAACAATCAGATATTCTGTACATTAGAAAAGTGATTAAAACATGTTTTACTATTAATCGCCACTGTTGGCTCGTTGTAGCTGTACAAGCAACAAAGCCATTTAACCCCCACATGTCCACATGAGACTAACCGCTAATGTTTGTGATGGATGTGTCAGAGACTCAGCATCGATCTTATTTAGAGAGCAAACACTCCCTGAACACACAATTCAAAAGGTCAGTCGTGTTTTTCTGGACCTTCAGATCTAAAATAATAACAAAGTGCGTCACAGATCCTCTGGGCCTATCACCTGTGCCCTGTGGTGTGGGTGGGAAGAGAGACAGGACTGCTCTGCTCCATGATTAAATTAGGGTTATCCGAAGGGGAAGCACATGATTATTATTAAATGTTTAAAACTAAGCCGTCATTAAAAAAAACATAGCATCAAGCCTTTAAGTTTTTTTTTAAAAAGGCAATTAATGCAATTAATCTATGTTACCAAGATGGCCACTCTATCAGCAACACCACTAGTCCAATCGCTTTTTTTCCCCCAACATCAAGTGTGCAAGAGCTTTTGTTAGATCTTGATAGCTCTTAAAAAACAAAATACACGCTCAGCGATGCATGCCTCAACATTTAGGATTATTTCAGTAATGACTTCTGGAAGAAGATGTTCAATGTTCAGTCTCCAGTCACATTCCCATCCATACATCCACATGTCGAACTTTGTCCTAACCCAAGCCAAGCCAACCACCCCCCCTTTCTCCCATAGCTTTAATCCCCTGTGAATTATCTGGGTCAGTCTCCTGTTAGACCTCACAACTGCTCCAACCCTGTTGCAAACAACATTTTGGCATTAGACTGATTCATGAAGTGATGAAGCAGTTGAAACAAAACAAAACAAAAAACAAACAAACAAACAAAAACAAGAACAAAAAAAACCCCTAAAACATGACGCCCATGCTTCTCATGTACTTGTACTAAGAAATGACAGTAATTATTTGATTACAAAACATTGTTATATCACTCAGTGATGTTACTTGGCAGGCAGTCATGTGGCTAGTGTGGCTAAGTTTAAAATAAAACTGAAACAAATGTGAAGCCAAGAGGAGCTAACTCCAGTTTGTGCCTCTTATATTCTATATATTATTAATATTATCATCATTATTATCATTATTATTACACATGAGGGGCAGTGACTGAGGAGGCTGGAGTTAGATGTGGTGTAACAGAGACAAGAACAGAGTAAAGCACCTGTGAAGTCATGGGAACCGTCTGTGATAAATTCCGTTTGGTAGCTTTCATTTTCATGGAGCGCTGTTTATGCAATAAGTATTTAAGTGTACCATAAGCCAAGTGAGCGGGCCAGCTGTAGTAAGGCTGTCACATACCAAATGTATGAACTCACAAACCTGCTCCACTGCTTGGCTTACTTGCATTTAACACCAGCCTCTCTGCTCCTGGCACAGTTAAGAAACAGTCACCGGTTTAACTTCAGTCCACGTAGGCTCATAATGAAGAGAAATGAGTGTGTTTCTCGGGTTAGCCTCGCTCGGACGCCAGCTTTGCTAACTAGCTTGCTCCGTTAGCCGTCTGCTCCCCTGTTCAAACCGCTACATACAGCTAAGCTCCTCCACGTACCTTTTTATGATACGATTTCTCTGACGCTCCATTCCGACGGATTCCTTAATTTCGTCCATGATGAGCTGTTTTAAACAAGTTCAAGGGGGTCTTTTATCGAAAAAAGAGAAGGTGTCGACCGGACAAAATGCAGCGGGCCTCCGTAACGTCGCTTTTGTAAGAAGCTCTGTGATTGGGCCGTTTGAGAAAATAAGGGGGCTCGGTTCATTTGAGGGCGTTGCCTGGCAACCTTACAGATAGAAAACTGCAGAGCTGATTACGTAACATGTTTACCAAGATGAGTTTACCATGTTTACACTGCAAATCACTCAAAGGGCTACGACAATATACCATTATCACATTATACCTCACAATAGAACTCCCTTATTTTGACAGACACCATCATTTTTGCAGTAGGAATGTAGGCCTTAGTGTTCTTAATCTGCTGGTGTGCTCAGTATCACAACAATGTGCATGCTGTTGCAATTGTGACAGGCCAGTTTTGACAGGACTTTTAATGTGATCATCAGGGAGGAGGGGTGGGGGGAATATTGAGCACAGAAACTTGACAAATCTAGGCAGATCAGAAAAAACAACCCGTTTGCAAAGGTGTTTACACAGCTCCCTCCTCTGTGTCTTTGCTAAACCTTTAATAAATCTTTACAGCAAGTTAACATTTAACACCTGATTTTGTTTTTCTGTTTGTGCACATTGTGTTTTTGTGACACTATTCTTATTTTCAGCATTTGCAGGGAATTGGTACATTATGAAAGTATTATGTTTGCATTGTACCACTGCACATACTTGTCCATGTACATATAGAAATTAAAATAATACCACATAAACCTGATGACAGAATCTCTTCCACAGTCTTTCTTACTCCTGGTTTGTTATAACATTTCAGCCTAAACAGACGTTACCGGATACACCTGTCCAAATCCATCAGGTAAGTCTGACAAAAGGTCAGATTAGCAACTTTTCATTTAGGTCTCAAATTTGTCTCTGGGCAAATTGAATCATCCAAGAGGCTTCATTAGAATTTTTTTACTTATTTGAAATAAAACCTGGATGAATGAGAATATCCACAGACTTGTCTCAAATTTGTAATAAACCACCGGTTAGCAAGACAGAGCACTGTTGTGCTGTTGTCTAACATACCTGCCACACATTTGGGTGTGAAAAGATATTTTTTTAACTCCACCTGGGCACACCGGCGCCTCTACCTCACATTTGTTCATACTCACTGGCAGTGTGCCATCGCCGAGCCGGTGAAAGCGGGTCTCCTCAGCGGAAAGTCCCTTGTGGGGAGAGTACCCAGCATCTGTGAGCCCTGCCTGGTGCTCAAACCTCTGGAGGTTCTCCTGGGTCTGCTCTAAGTACAGATGGGCATGCAGTCAACACTGGAGACAAAGGTATTCAATGTTTTAACAACCTCCATTAAGGCCCACTGAAAATTGTTTATCCATATGTGGTATCCAAGGCAGAAGTCATTTGGCCAATCAGAGGTAAGGTTTATAACATTCTGTGACATGCAGTGAGGACAGTTTATGTATCTCTTGCATTTAAAGTGACTCGGTTGGTTTTGTCGACTTACTGATCATAAGTGAGCTCATTAACGAGGTGGCTTTGGCTTTCACAACAGGCACTGGGGACTTGGCTGGCGCTGCTGTCTCAAAAGTCAGCAACTTCCCACCACTCTCGCTTTCCTAAGAGTACAAGTTGATACTGTTAGGATTAATCACAACACCGTTACATAACAAGTGGGTGAGGGAGTCAGATGAGTCCAGGCATGCATTTGATTTGAATATGCAAGACAGCATAAACAACAAGCAACCACTTCAAAACCATCTGCATCAGATAGGAACAACAAACAGGAAAGCACCTCCACAGCATTCCTGAACTTGTGCTGTGGGATGACGGGGTCTTTCCACAAGATGTTGACAGTCAGGTCCGGAGGTGGTGAATGCATGGGGGCATCTATGCTCTCATCATAGCTGATATTGCGGCGAGTCATTCCAATAGGAGACGATAAAGCACCAAAGAGCCCAGATGGTGTGCTAGACTCAAGTGCTGGAGGATGAAATGTCAAAACTGTTTAATTTCAAATAACTAAAAGATTTCTGATATCTATACAAAACCAGCAATCATTTCACCAGTTAAAAATGTAGATGGTTGCATAGCACAATTAAGTATGTTTGTGAATTTGCTAATCCAAAATTACCTGGAAGGTCTCCCCGCCTTGACGACATGTTGACAGTAGATCAGAGGGGCTGACTGTTTGTGACTCTGAAAGGTGACAGTGTGAACGTCCACTGTACTGTCCTTCGGACTCAAGACCAGAACACCTGATCACATGACATCACACAGCATTACAGGCACTCTGGAAGCAAAGTGTGTCGAGCTGCAACACACTGGATTCACCCCTCCACCTTAGAGGAGAGATGAAGCTAATAAATAAATGTATGCATGGATATTTTGAGCAGTGTAACCGTGGTTAACCCAGAGAATAAACCCAGAGACTTGTATTTACTGTGCACACTGCATAGTGTCATGTTTCTGTCCAGCTCCAAATAGACGCAGAGAGTCTGGTTACAGCACAGTCATTAATATTAGTTTATGTCAGAGTCACCCTCACATACCAGCCTCTTGGCTGCACATGATAGGAAAAAAAATCCAGACTGCGAGTTAATCACAAGGAAATGAAACTTTCTGAATAAAGGATATGTCGTTTGTTTGAGAAAATGGAGCCAGTTCTCCAGTTAGTTCCTGATTTTTTTTTAAATAGAGAGCAACACTCACTGTCCTTCTTGTGCTCTGGTGAACCTGTCTACCTCTCTTATCAGTGCTCCTTATCAGCCATGTCCCAGCTCACTTTCCATTGCAATCCACCTGCAACTCCCCCACCACCCCAGACCCACCCAGGACCATCCGCTGCCTGCAAAATCTAAACCTAAAATTCATGCAGAGTTGAGATTTTGCAGGTTTTGCTCGGTGTGGCTGTGTGGGTCCAAGCCTGCCCTGCAGACAGCGGATAGATATCTGCTGCTGTTCACGTCAACGCCGCGGGAAGCCAAATACAGTGACTTGCAAAAAGAGGAACCGAAGTCACGCTATGGGCGTGTGGGAAAAACGCCAGAAACAATCAGTAAACTCCAACTATAATTACAAAACATTGACTCTTAGGGAGGCTCCTATTTGCCACACAGCCGTCGAGCCAATTATTGATTGAGGTGTTGAATTATCCCAATGACATTACAGTGCAGTATGTCATTTTTTGAAATCTACCTCAGTCATTTGCGGCGTTTAAATGAAGCCAGTCGTGCATGCCACATTATTTTGGACACTTACCGGTCAGTGCTTCCTCTCCTCTGCTTTATTATTCCACAGCCGCGGTGATTCCTTCACCACAGTCGCGCCTCTTTGACAGACTGACCGAACAAATACTGCGTGTTTGTCCATCGGCTGGTCCATCCATGACTTTTGGACGCGCTGGAGAACAAACAGACACGCCGAGACGTCCACACGTAACCCTGCGGAGACAGAGCCGGCGGAAGTGATCATCGGAAACTTGAAACCCCTGCAGCTGGTTTGGGAATAAGTGTGATGCAGTTTGGCAGCGCAGTGAGACGTCACCGTGTTATAGGTGGCAGAAATACAGTGTAAGTGATTCATATAAGAACTGTGAGGGGCAGGAAATCCTTAATTAGCAGCAAAAATGTTGAAAAGTGTTTTTTTCAAAGGATATGTGTGTGTGTGTGTGTGTCCTATTATTGGGAGCTCTGCAGGGACACACATCTATCCACACACAACAGATGCCCAATTTTCATGTGGGGTCAAAGAGGTGGTCCTCATGAGGAAAACATGTAAGAATTTAGCTCTTCAATATACTTGATTACAGTTGGTTAGGATTTGAGTGGTTAGGGATACATATCCAGGCAATGAATGACAGTGTGTGTGTGTGTGTGTGTGTGCATGTGTGTGTGTTGGGTTACATTATTACAGCCTATGAGATTCAACCGATCTGAGCCGCCCCTGTCAAAGTCGAGTGGGAACTTGGTGCTGGCTGATTACTGAACCTGTAATCGCAGATTTGACATTCATCTTTGTCCTCTGGTATCTCATACATGTAAGACCCATTAATTGTGTCATGAAAACACTTTGAACTGTAACTTCCTATGATACTTGGTCACAGATTATGTGAACTGACACATTGCACTGGCAGCTCTGAAACACAGGGTGACACTGTTGATTTAAGACACAGCCAGTAAGACTAATAAAGGTTTGATACAAAGATGATGTCATATGAGTGTTGGAAAGTGACTTTTATGACTTCATATTAGCATCTGAA
>JAOXYL010000065.1:15070228-15086684 GCA_028564955.1 Terapon puta | reverse complement strand
TTGGGTGTGGGGTTTGCTAGAGTGCTATTTTCAGGAGTAGTCTTTTTAGGAGTAGTGTTTGTTGGCATAGTCTTTTTGGGAGTAGTTTTTTCTGGCTTAGTTTTTGGATTGTTGTTTCCTGAAGTATTCTTTTTTGGACTAACATTTGTCTTCTTTTTTGGATTGGTCTTTGGTGGCACACCTTTTTTTGTACCATTTTTCAGTGCAGTATTCTTTTTTGGACTGATCTTTGGTGGAATCACCCTTTGGGTCTTCTTCTTGGGCAGAATATTCTTTTTGGGTTTGGATTTCAGTGGGATGTTCGTTTTTGTATTGCTTTCTGTTAGAGTCATCATTGCTGAACTGGTCGTTGCTGGAAGGTGTGTGGTAGTTATTATACCAGATGTTGTGGGAGTACTCATAGTGCTTTGTAACTGTGGATCTGTGCTCTCATCCATGTCTGGGGCAGGCAGAGGCAGGGGATGAGCAGTAACACTAGGAGAGGTTGTAATAACTGAGGTGGTTGTCATGGAAAAGGTTGTAGGGAGGACAGGAGCACTGGTGGCAGCTGGAGGATGTGAGGTGGTCAATTGTGAATCACTTAGTGAGGAAGGAGTGGAATGAAGAACAGCACTGGTGGAGGCAGGAGCATGAATGGTGGTCGAGGGATTGAAGATAGATGAAGAGATGGTGGTGATAACAGCTGCTTTGGTGGGCTGGATGGTGGTGAGGGCAGAGCTGAGGGTGCTAGTGGGTGAAGGAGCTATAACCCTTGGCAGAATGGTGGTAGATCTGGTGGTGGATTTGGGTAGAGCCTCTGCATTGGTGACATTGCTGCAGGACTTGCAGCACATACGCTGGAAGTCCGGTAGAGAGCAGTAGCGCTTCAGCACCTCCATACGACAGAACATTGAGCGGTCTCCATGACAACGATGGCCTGTGAAGGAGAGAACATAGAGCTGAGACTGGGTGCAGCCAGGGGGTAGAGACTGTGAAAAGTGTGTGTATCTGTCTGATTGTTGGGATGTGTCTTCGCATGTGATAAAATGTGCAAAAATAAAAATTTTTAACGTTAGCATTAGTCTTTGCAGGCATATTTGTGTATACATAAAATGCACGCGCGTGTGTGTGTGTGTATGTTGGTTCCACACCGTGCAGAGTACAGTAGTAAAGCCAGATCATTAGCAGAGGATGCAGGAAAGAAGAGAAGAAAACCCAAACATTAAGGGCAGTAATGAGATTAGTCCAAAGCAACTGAAATGGAAAAAAGAAGGGTTGCCAGTTTTGTCTTGAAAATATAAGTGAACTGAACCGAATTTTAGATCTAAAACACAGATGATCTAATTTTAGGTTGCTTGTCCTCATGGAGCTAGTCATGTATCATTCTTCAACTGTTACATTTTAATCCTCCACCGTGACTTGTACCCTTTTTGTACCATGCCAGTAAAAATAACTATGTTCTCCTGGCAATGGGTGACATTTTGACATTTTCTCTGACAAAGAATCTAGCCAGTGAACATTCCTGGGGAGAGAAAGATGACACTTTTTAAAACATTTTTATTGATACAACTCTGCTGTTGAGAATGACAGTAACTGAAACAATGAGATGTACGCCCCCCCCTGCTCAATATATAGATATATTCTTTTCTTAAGAAAAATAATTCAACTGTATCGAAAGTTACAAGTTCACAGTCACTTTGGTAAAACACTTCATTACTTGGAAATCAACCAGTCAATCTGTTTATCGATTAAAAAACAAAAAACAAAAACAAAAAAAACATGAATTACATAAATGATATTTGCTGTTTAAATAAAATACATAATTTTCATGATGATGTAAAAACTGGAATGGCACATTAAGTGTCATATGAAACATTTACAAAACATTAATAAAATTTCCCTGATAAATCAAAGTGCATATAGACGCAGTGCACGTAGTCCATCTGAATGTTTCTTCAACGTTAGCCAAACGTTAGCCAGCCCCACGCAGCAGGCCAGTGAAGCCACAAAACAGTTACCCATAGTATAGAATATTATAGAAGAAGATAACAGTCATGAACATTATTAAATACAGTCAACACCAATGTTATATACAGTCGCACTGCTAGGTCTGGCTTGGTCTCATACAGTCCAACTCCAGCAGAAGGAAACCTTGGATAGCTCGCTACATAGTCACAACAGAAATATGTGATCACAATACAATGACAAGTCTGAAGTGTTTTTTTTTTCTAGATGCCATATGTGTCGATACCCTAGGCCCTTTGTAAACCCTTCCCAGTAGTCGGACATTGGTCCAACATCACCTTGGTAGGTTTGATGGTTGGCGGGTGTGAGTTTGTTAAGTTGGTTTGAAGCTGCCTCTATTCCGAGTGAAACTTTGAATGAGTAAAGCCATCTCTTTCACAGATAAATGCCATTACATTCAATCCAAGATAAGGCATTGTTCATGTGGTTAATGTTCATCAAAATAAAATGAGATCATCAGACGCTCTCAACTCAAAGTTTATGAGGTATTTCTGTATCTGATCGCGATGTGTAAAAGCCCGAATGATGAAGCTCCCTTGCGCACATAAACATGCACACAAACTTGCGCACAAACACAATCACACACTTTCACTGACAAGACAAGTACATCTCATTCAATCATGCATTCAATGATTCACTCCTCTAAGCTTGAACATAAGACACACATGCACCCATATGCATACACACACGCGCACATACACACACATGCGCACGCACACACGCACACGCGCATACACACATATATATACACACAAATAAAGGTGATGGATGCAAATGTGCATGACAAAACGTGATCCTATCCTTGAAGAAAACAAGAAGCGACAGTAAACCACTGATCCATCTGAGAGAATGGAGAGGCAACTAACTGACCAAGTCCTGCATAATATAGGTCTAACCCCTTCCCCCGAAACACTTTACCTTTATTAAATATTCATCTGTATTCATGTAAAATCAATAAAAAAATACACATAACAGTCAAGGATCTAAGCGATCAATAGCAGTCCAAAGGTTTTAGGCAAATAAGCTACAGCTTATTCATGGTAAAACATTATTAATATTATTGTTACTCATATAGATTTAGATTTATAGGTATATATAAATACAAATATATTTATAGATGTATTTGTTTAAAGTCTGCAAGCACAAATAAGCTGCATTTATTGAACTTTAGTATAACAGTCAAAGAGAGGATGGCTGATGATGAGGTGAAATGGGAAGCAACCTCAAGCGGTCAAACTACCCTGTTTTATTTTTCTTTTCTTTTTTTTTTAATTAGCCTTTACTTCAAGATTCTCACAGTTCCCTCCCCCAAAAAATCAAAAAGGTTTACTGATGTCACTTCCTGTCCCTGTGCTGAGTTCCTGTCAATCTGAGAATGGAACGTAGAATGAGACGCCATTCTCATCCCCGAATGGAACCAGGATGTCAGATGAGCACTTTAGCAAAGATGTCCTCATTGTGACAAGATCACATTCACAATAAAGCTTTCATATTTTTTAAATACTTTTTTTCTATATAGATATTTATATACCTTTTCTGTTTATTTTCACACCTGTTTCTCCCCACAATGACAGTGCGCTACAAAAAGAAAAAAGCGCAGCTGCATCTGAGGAGTGGTAACCCATGACAACACGCAGCTAGCTCGCTCAAAACATGGCCGCCAGATGCAGAGGGGGTCCCTCACACATGAACGGCTCTTCGACACGTCTCAGGAGGTGCGCCTTGCCACTTCGAATCCTTTTCACATCAAATTTTTTGTTGATCTTTTGAGTTTTCGACTGGCCAGCGGTTACAACACAATGCTCCACAAAGGAGAGAGAGAGAGATAGAGAGAGAGACAGAGCAAGAGAGAACCAACTAGCACACACAGGAGCCAGAGACCTCCCCCCAGTCAGAGCCATCTCAGACACAGAGAGAGAGAGGCAACGTCCCCCCCACCAAAAGAGAAGCGAAAGCTTTGCCGCTCGCTCACGGGCGTGGGCACAGGCACGGGGCGTGTGGGAGGGGCAGGTCAGGGGGCCAGCCGGGGCCGGCCCTGTACAGACAGGAGGACAGAGACGGGCAGAGCCCAGCAGAGGAGAGACATGCAGCTGCGGCTGCCGCTGTGGAGGCCAGGCTGGGAACTATAGAGGGAGGTTTTACGTGAGGAGATCTTCGGGAAGTTGGGGTTGGGGCGAGACAGCCACTGGATCAGGATGTTGCCGTTCTTGTTGAGGTCTGATGAGCCCCCTGCAGAGATGATACGAGAGAGCAATTGTGAATATCTACTTCCACATAGTACGATTTGTTTTGGCAGGTTTGAAGTTTTCGAACACTCACTGGGACATGGATCCATGCGACAGACTCTGATAGTGTCAGGTTTGCTGTCCAGACACAGGCCGATGGTGTTATCCCTGGTGTGACACAGAGCCTGCCTCTGCTGGGTCCCATTACCACATGTCACTGAGCACTGGAGATACAGGGTATGATCACAACCCAACATGTTAGAACGAATTACTGGGTAAATATCAAAGGCATGTAAGGCACATGAACCTCATGTCTTTTGTTTTACTGTGGTTTAATGTCCGTAGTAACAGTGAAGCTCACATGATTTGTTTCTCAGATGCTTGTTAAACCTGCCAAGACTGCAGTTCTTGGGAAGTCTTGTGATGTTTAAAACTATGCATGTCTCACAAATATAACAGCTGTTGTGCTGCAACACAAAAATATCTGAAAAAGATATCCTGAAAAAACCCAAATGAGCCAAACACTACTTCCTGTTAGATTTTTTACCGTTGTCCAGTCTGCATACCTGTGACCACGGCCCCACTCTCCACTGGGTGGGGCAGGGGTGTCGGTTACAGGGTCTGCGAGCCTCAGGCCTGTCATCGTTGCAGTGTTTATTGCGGATGGAGCGTGTGGTGTTGTCATCTGAGGGCTGGACACAGCTGACCGAGCGGATTTGCATCCCCGTCTTGCCACACTGCTTGCTGCAGTTTTGCCACTCCCCTGTCACCCAACTGGAGAACATCACAGAAAACAAGAATACGAGGGCATTCAAAACATCAAAAGGCTGAACTAAACAATGAAAGGGGAGGCAAAAAATAGCTGGCGAAATGTAGAAAAAGCCTGGAGTTGTCTGTGTCACAGTTTTGTTACGTGCACTTATATTTTTACAGTTGGTAACATTGAGTACAATGCATACATGGGTGGAGGGCAGGGCTTCTGGTTGCAGTCTCTGGTGTCTCCACTCGGTTTCATGTTGGATTTATTACAGAAGCTCTTGTGGACCATCTTGCTGTCAACTTTTCTTCTGCAACCATATCGCAGGTACTGCTTCCCTACAGTGACAGGGGATGGTGAGCACAGATACCTGAAGACAGCCACGACAGTTTCATAACAATTCTACTCATTGCTCTACTGTACCTCCACCACAGGGCTTGGAGCAGTAGGACCATCTCTTCGGAGCCCACTCATAGGCACTGTCCTCTACCAGCATGTTGTTCTGAATGCCAGAGTCACTGTCCATGTTCATCATGTACTTATAAGACAAATTCACATCCTCGTCTCCATGTAATTTCATCTACAAACAGAAAGATCATCATAAAATAAATGAGAGAAAAGAATCTGTACTTTGGGTAATAGTCTTAATTTCAAACAAAACGAGATATTTTGAGTATAATTTAAATGATTTGCTGTGTTTAACCAAAATCTTCATTTGTTTCAGTGTTTGTTACCATGATTAGGATTCCATGTCTTAGGGGACCGGTGGTCTGAAGCGTCTCCTTGTCATTGTCATTCTCATATTCCCATTCGATTCCTTTTTCTATGACTGAACGGGTTTCTGGGTAATCATTTTCCCCATTCAGGAAGAACAGTCCTGATGCCACATTCTTTACAGCTGTCAATAGGTGAGAAATATATATTGATTCCTCTTACATCAACGATACAATTTATACATGCTATAGAAGAAAAACTATGTACAATTCCAAATACCTATGGTGTGTGAGGTTGCTTTAAGCTCTTGGATCAGAAGGTGCCTCGCCCCTCTGGGGATTTCAAGAACTTTGAGGAAACCTAAAAGAAAACACGCATCTGGTCTGTGACTCCAGCATCATCAAATCCTCATTTAACCATTTTCAGTTTTCTTATGAAGTGCGTTAGCTAACCCAGCAAAGAGCTCTAAATCATTTGAACTGGACATCCCTGCTCAGGTATTAAATCCTTTATATTAACTATATTAACTTGCAGTAGAGTAAGTAATTCTGGGATAATGCAGGTCTGTCCCAATGTCAAGAATTAGATAATAAACCAGTATAATAAGCTCATAAATGAGGCTTGACGTAACTTCTCGGCAATCCTTGACTCACATGGAAACAAGTCAGATCTCACAGAGGTTTGGACATTGTTACAATTCTTCCTCTAGAGGGCGATGTTTACCTGAACATAACTAACTGTGGAGGAGAACGTGTGCAGAGTATAAGCAGAGGACAGTGGCCAGCTATTTATCCTGTACTTGTACAGTAACGACATGACAGACAGCTGCTAGACTGATGGAACTGAATCAAGTCTGTCTTATATTTACACGGGGTACTCCTCAAATGACTGTTGGTGTGTGTTTACCTTGTTTTTTGGTGGTTCGTGTGATAGTGTCTTTGAAGGTTTTGCAGCTGGAGTTGTCTCCTCCACAAACTCCGCACTTGTCCTCCTGCTTTGAGGAGCCTACCACGCCGTCACAACCCACTTTCTGTTAACGAGGACGTGGAAAGTTTAATACGTGCAGATCTTGCTCTCTTTCTCTCTTTGTTATACACATCTTGGCATATGATGTCACTCACCTCACACTCTCCAAGCACACACACGCTGTGTGGGTCCTTGTACGAGCAGCGCGTGCCGTCCAGGACCATCCTCTGCATGAAGACCACATCGCGAGTCTCCTTGGACTGGCAATGCAGGTGGCAGCGTTTGTTAGCTGGGAAACACATGTAAGCACACAGATGTGGCCCAGTCATTCAACTGTTTGAGAATTGCCCATTTGCAGTCCACTTTTTATGATTTCATCTTTATAACTAACATGTGATTACATATTATTTTCTGAATGAGCCCTCCATGAGTCAGCGTGACACTCCGTCTCATTGTGTCTGTCTGTGTGACTCATACTACTACTACACGAGCCTCCGGAGACAAAACCTGGCAGTTCATCCCAGTGAGAATGAACACTCCTACTTCATCACGTTTATTACAGATGGACATAATCCAGAGACCTTGTCTCATGGTGCTTTGACACTAATAAGTAGGTGGCAGACTCTACTGTGGAATTACATGTTATATATTTTCTCAGGTTGAAGCGTGAATGCACAGGAACAAAATGTGAATTATCCTCTACAGTGTGTGAAATATGCTGTGTAACTGAGGGATCTGTGCATGTGTATTACAGGTGTAATAGTACTTGTGAGTCATAGGGCAGGCAGATTTGTAATATATTTATGTAGTTACCTCCAAAACAGCATATGTCACTTTCATCCACTCAGTCAAGAGTAGCTTTACATCATCCTCTAAAATGAGACATTTTAGTCCAAGTACATGTTGTCCACATGGGTATGAAGATTATTTTTCCCTCTGAAACTTTTCTTTCTTGCTTAAGTTTTTCTGGAGAGGATTTTGAACATGCAGGGGAATAGCAGGTTAAATATATTAGCATGGCTCTGTTGATATTTTCCACACTGCAGCTGTGGCATCAGAAAGTTACACTGTACATTACTTTATCTTTAAATTAATTAATTTTTGAGACTTTCACAAGGTCCAAGGTGTTAATTAAAGAATCAGAGACCCCTGAATATAAATATTTCTCACATGAGTGAGAAGGACCAGAGGAGTCCTCAAAGAAAGAGTGTGTCAAACATCCCTAAACAAATTCTACAATTTCATACTCAGAGCAGACGCACTCTTTTTCTTTCCTCACACTATCGAGAACTCAGGAGATGACAGAGCATGAATGGAATTCAATTTCACCTCCCTGTTCATTCTCTCTCTCTCTCTCTCTCTCTCACACGCACACACACACACACACACACACACACACACACACAAACATGTTCATAGAAAAGTAATTTGAGACTGAAAAAGCCTTGCTGAAAAATATGGCATTTAGAAATGATAAGAACCGAGAATAACTATTTAGCAAGGCCCCTCTTAGCGGAGTGTGCGCAGCGTGACCTCCGATTAGATATGGAGACAGCTCAGCACTTTTCTCTAGGGTTGCCCTTTAGTTGGATGATAATTTAATACCTATCAGGAAGGCAGTGACACCTCCACTTAGAGTAGAGACATGGTGCTTATGACAACCACACACACACACACACACACACACACAGACATTTTAAAACTTGTGTACAGCGAGGTTTCTTTAGGATGGGATCCCATTTTAAATCTGACAGTTTGTCCATTTCTGCCAACTTATGCATGGCTGGAGAAAAGGTGGGGGAAGAGTTAGTGAAGTTGCAATGACATAGTGATTGGGTGAAGAAAGAGGACACCAAGTTCAAAGAAGATTATTTTTCAAAGAGATGCCGCGTTTTTATGGGAGGGCGTAGTCATAGCTGAAAGCTGTACTCAGACTCAGCAGGACGGCCAGATGTCGATGACCATAACAGAACACAACTTATATATAAAATCCTCTTAAACCCAACCGCATTCGAGAATTATGTGTTTTCCTCCTCTTTTTGGCTTTCATTCGTATTTTCCAACTTCTACAGTGTATCATCATCACTCAGGATTTCTCAGCCTTTTTTTTATGACAGCTTCCTTCTGTGTCCATCCTCCTTTCTGTCTGCGGGCGCATACTCACGGTCTGTGTGTTCGTAAGGCAGCCAGTGGTGCTTGTTGCTGTGGAGTTCAAAGCGAGGGTCCCATGTGTGGCACTGCTCCTCTCGCGGGTCGCTGTAGATGTCCTCGCACTCGTTGGTGTTGCACATCTGGAACTGATAAGTTGCCCCAACGCAGGTACGGCCTCCGTTGGCTGGTCTGAGAGGGTGCAGGGCAGAGAGACACATACACACACACACACATACACATGCATTTTTTTAATTGTTAAAATGCTTGTTGACTTTTGTGTCTAAAATATATTGAACTTTATTTGATAATTGGTAACTGCTAAAAATGACACGTTCAGCATCAGCATTTGTACTAATTATCTTGATCGATCTGTACTGAATGGGTGAGTCCAAAAAAAATTAAGCTGTCCAGATTAACTATCAAGAACTATCAAGATGATGACTTTTGGCACAACTTGCATACCTAGGACTGTCACAGTCGCGTGTGCGAAACTGTACTCCTCCACCACAGGTGCGGGAGCACTGGCCAAACTCACTCCAAGAACCCCAGTTTCCATCTTGCTTTATGATGTCAGGGGTCAACCAGATGCAGTGACCTTTAAAGCAATGCTGCAATAAGCCAAGAATACAAGACACAGTTACTATTTGGATACAGTACAATGTTTTTATCCATGACAGAATATTTAAGTACAGTCGTATATAAATACCTTTCCATTGCCGCACATGGTGCCATCAATGGGCGGCCCTTTCTTGGTCTTGCAGAAGAAGGGATTGTCTGGATGGCTACACCACAGCTGCTTACATGGGTCAAATGTACGATACTGCAAGGCAACAGAGAGAGAGACTCTTTCTTACAAATAAACGTTCTACAACAACCTGCAAACACACGGTGACAGACTGACCAGTAAAAAAAGTCAACTGTCATGAGACAGCTGGGATGAGACTAAACACTGAAATTAGGAAATAAAAATAGAGATGAGAAGAGAAATTTTACTACAACAATAATCAAAACAGTATTATTCCCAACAATAACAACACCGACCCTGTACTGTGTCACTGCACTGTACACTATGCTCCACTGAGAAACACACAGCCATTCATGCAAACTAAACCAAAGGATGAGACAAGACTCTCAGAATGAGACAGCCTGTGGTTTAATTGGATCACAAGGGAGGTCAGAGGGCAGAGGGCAAAATGCTGAAAGGCCAAAAGGTGAGGTCTCATTGACCTCTAAAAATGCCCCTGGACACAGATAAAGGACCGAATTCTCCTCCTTGTCTGATATGAACCCTTGATGAGGATACCACCGAACCGACCTGCAGTCCAGTGTCTGAGAGGCCGTGCCCTCCTCCCTCCTTCCACAGACTTCCCTACGCACTATGACCCCCGGGGGACCTTTGCAGGTCAGAGGGCGAGTCACAATCAATGGCTAGACTGTGGTAGGTAATCACCAATGACATCAGACTGGAGGATCCTAAAAGCTGAAGTGAAACATGGAAAAACAGCCTCTGTTCTGGCTCAGCTCTTCCCCCTTGGATGGGAAAGACATCTTTCCAATCTTTTCCACTCGTTTATAGTCATGAGTCGTGCCAATATAATGAGGCTCTTCCTGCCAGCGCTGCCGTGATTTAACACAGCTCTGCAGGAAAAGAGTCGGGGTATGGTACGGTTCAACTGTTGAACTATATCATAGCCACTGAAGCAGTAGAGTCACAGTGTTTTTGTTTTTTTTTAAAGAGATTTTACAGGCTCTTTCTCTGGGAATGAGCATTTTAGAATCCTGCAGACTAGCGTCCAAAATATGACGATGGGAAGAACAGAGAAACAAAGTACAGTAAAAAAGAAAAGTAAGGAGCAACATTACAAACAATTACAACTTCAGAGGACAAATAGAAAAAGAAAATTTGAGAAAACAAATGACGGGCCACATGTCTTCCGGGAGGTGGGGTTACCTTACCTGCGTTCCTGATTGGCCCGCCTTTTGTAGCTGAGGGGAATGGGTTTGACAAGAGAATAGAGGGTAATCTAGCAATGTGTGCAAAGCCTCTGAACAAGCCCTTTGTCAATCAAGCAACAGCTTCCCAACAGCGTGCCACAGTGGCTTCACAGTCATAGAGCAGGTGAGGGTGACAGGGGGAAGGTGCTGAAGCTGGGTGAAGCTTGTCTACGGTGCGATGTTTTGTGTTTATAAAAATACTCTTTGTGACAGGTTCATGTAAAGTCACTGTGGTATCAAGGTCATGTTGTGTTCGAATAAGTAGCCTCAATCATAATTCAAATTAAAAACATAAAAAAGAAATAGCTATAAAACCAATTACCTGCTTTTAAGCAAGATGCCAATCCCACCAGTGGCCGGGAGAGGAAAACAGAGGACATCAGAAAAATGTGAATAGCTGTGTATGTGTGACTCTTCCATTACAGTGTAGATCAGAGATAGACGTCAGTGGCTTCCCACACAAATGTATTCTCCATTGTGAAATTCAGCAGATTCTGAATTAACTGAACAGACTGTTGCAGGAGCTGCCTTCAGCATAACAGTGCCATTAGTTAGTGTTAGTAAAGTCTAGCTATGTTAGTAAAGTGACTATCAGACTACGGGGATCTCTTACCGCGGTGCACATCGTGTAGCCCACACCGAAATCAAAGCGACACTGTTCATTCATGGAGTAGTGCAAACCAGGAAGCTGAGGAAGCGATGGCCAATTGTGGTCGAAGGGGTCGTCACGGAGACAGTCATAGGAACTGCAAGGAGGATAAAAAAAGGGCTTATTCATTTACATTGTTCTTTACATGAATTCACGTCATTGTACAGTGTCAAAACAAGGGCAGTTGCTTCTGATTATCTTTTATTTTTGATTAATCTGATAATTGCATTCTTTGATGATTGTAGAAAAATTTGATCTGATAAATGTCATGAAATTGTGAAAAATTGCTTGTTTTGTTTAACTGAAAATCCCAAACCAGAAGATGTTCAATGCACTGTACCGAGGGTTAAAAAACAGCAAAAACACCTGAAAAGTTGTAAACTATGAGGGTTTGCCATTTTAGCTCGAAAACTAGATTAATTAGACAACTTTTATAAATAATTAACTGTCAGTTAAGTTATTTGGCAGTAAGACTTTAAACAATATCATTATATTAACCTTTGCTACTTTTAGGATGATAACAACAGATTATATTGATGAAAGTATGAAATCCATGTGTGTGTGTGTGTGTGTGTGTGTGTGTGTGTGTGTGTGTGTGTGGATGTCTCACTGAAGATAGCGTCCAAGCTCTTGCATGCTACATCTGGACCAGTGAAAGCGGTGGAAGGCCGCTTGTACCAATGGAGCCATGATGCTGCCCATGTGCACCTCATCTCCACAGCGGTTCCCCTGGCCATCATGCTCCATCCCCAGCCTGCAGAGAAAGGGATTGGGTTGGGGAGGGTGAAAGAGAGAGAGGAGAGAGAGAGGATTCAGAAGGGAAGTGAAGGGTAGGGAGATGAACCAGCAGAGACAGATTGGGAACATGTGAGAGGAGATGAAGAACAAGGAACAAAGGGGAGGAAGGTAGAAGTAATTCTCTGGTTAGATATTGGTTGAGGTTACCAATGGACCAAAACTGTAGTAAACCAATATAGTATTATATGTGACTACTTGCTTGTCTTTTGCTGTAGCATGAGAGAGATTCATGACACATGCACTTAATGCACTTACACATGTCCGGTCTCGTGTGCAACCACAAAGGCAGAGGAAAAGCCATCCTCATGGTTCAACGTGCAGCTCCTCACCGGATGACACATGCCCGTTACTGGTGCGTAACCTAGGCAACCAGGAAGAGACACGATTTTTTCAGGTTTAGTCAACTTGTCAGGCAGGATTTCATCCTAATGTAGCTCTTTGAAAGTCGCAAAGTCTGAAGAAAAATTGTGGATTAATGTCTCCAGTCAGGTTAATTCATTGACTGAGAAGAGGAGAAGAGAATGAAACCTTTAACAGTGTAGAACAATGTTGAAAGATTGACAGAAATATATTTATGTTAAATATATTTGGTTCATATATTAATTTCAGATCTGATGTTTTCAACTTTTGTAATTTTAGTCTCCTTGGGGGAGTGGAGAATTTGGTGGACTGATTTCTTTTTTTTTTTTTGACTTTTTCACCTCAGCTAAGTTTTTGCTAAGTGCAATTTTTTTTTCTTAAATCTTTTGGAAAAACAGCAGGATGGAAACCCACCTACTACTGCGTTGTCTTGAAAGCTGTGCAGAGTGTCAAAACATTTGCAAATTTTCTCAGTCAAAAGTCTAGTAGTTTCATTTTGATTAAAAGTCTTTTCACTGATAAATGTTTACTTATTTCAGTGCACAAATATACAGTGAACACTCTATTATAGAAAAAGCAGCAGAAATTTTATAGTCTCAAAATGTCAAATTATTACATTTATATACATATTCTTAAAATCGAATATTATGACATTTAGGTGGTTGGGCCTTAGGCAACCATTTGACTACCTATACTGAAATACACATCTTAAAGTCTCAAAGGATGTACATTCATGTCATTCAAGGGATCTGATGAAAATGTTTTTGGTAAACTCTGCACACTTTTTACCTTAAAAGAAACATACAATGTATACTACTTACACATGGACTCTTTCACACACACATACACAAAAGTGTGCCTGTTTGTGTGTCTAATCCAAACTCTAAACTGTCGCCTTCCACCCCTACACATGCCAATCTCCAACTCCCTGTGTGCTTGTCTGTCCTGTACTGCCTTTAATTGTGGAACTGTGGCTGGCTCTGCTCTGCCTATTGATTTTCTGCTGCTGAAGGCTGAGCCCAAGGGCAGCTGAAGGGCTTCTGGATAGCTAGGCCACTGCCTTTAGAGGCCTCTCCCCTGGGCCTGCCTGTTAGCCTGCACTCTGCTGCACAGAAAACCACCAACCACTAAACCCACAGTGCACTATGCAGCTGTATGAGGCAAAGGAAGGAAGAGAGGAGATTTTTGTTCGTACTTATGAGTTTCGGGTCCTCGAAAGGTTGGCCGTGCAGTTTGGATGTATGCACTATATGTGAAACAGGGAGGGTTCAGTCTATGTTCACCTTACCCTGCATGCCCGTGGGGCCAAATTCCTGTCGTGTGAGGAAGATGGCATGGTCGTGATACTCAGCATCTCCTGTGTCCTGCTTCTGCTGCAGGAAGGCCCAGCGGCACACGTTCTCCAGGCTCTGAGATGGGTTCCCCAGTTCGATCAGACTAATGGACTGAACAGAGAGACACCAGCAGAGGGAAAGAGAGAGGATGGTGTAAAGATTATACAAAAAGAAAAAAAAATACAGGAAATCAAACCTGCTTCAACCCGTTTCAGTTCTGGTACAACAACAATTTATTCAACCCTGTAGGGGGCAGTGCCACAATGTTATTTATTGTCAGCACATCGTGGAAATTGCTGAAGTGTACAACACGCGCTCTCTGGCTCTCTCTCTCACTCTCTCATACACACACACACACACACACACACACACAACAGCACTTACACAATAATGCTTCAGATCCTGTAATCTTGATGGTTTTAATAATGAACATTAAACTGAACACAGAGCTACCTATTAATGAGCTATGCACTAATAGTCAAAAACATGTCTAATTACAGAATATGTGCTTATTAAATGCGTAATACTTACGCCCACACAAACACCAAGACGTCAGCAATTCCTTCCATTCACCTTCACCTCTTTTTCTTGTCAGGATCTCCCTTCCCCTTACTTTTCCTCCCTACATTCTACTCTCCACTCTCCATCTCTCTCTTCCACTACTTCTTTTTTTTTTCATCACTCTCTACATTTCCTCGCTGTTTTCACACATGCATGATGCACAGCTGAATGACACAGTGGAGAGCGTGTGTGTGTAGTGTGAGTGCACTGCAGTGAAGACATATGGCCTGCCTCTGCACAAACACCCTTTGACAGAGTGCACTACACACGTGTGCGTGCTTTATCATGTTCATCAGGTGCTTGTAAGCGTGTCTGCATTTTTGTGATCTTTAAAGATGTATTTGTACCGGTCAGTTGAGTGTACCCATTGTGCTAGAGTGTGTGTCTGTGTGTGTGTGAAGTGTGGGTGCGCCTGCATTCAGGGTCACACAGCCAATCTGCAGGCTGTCTTGGTGCAGCTCTGTTGCCACGGTAATTGGGGATGATGGACAGCTGGGGCTATGGCTGAAGCTTCATAGGGGCTGGCCCAGAATGACCAATGTAGGAGTGTGAGTGTGTGTGTGTGTATGTGTGTGTGTGTGTGGGTATGTGTGTATCCAGAGCTCTGCTGGGAATTTAGACATGTAGATAGGCAAGGAAGAGATAAGGCTACAGCAGTAAAAGTGTATCACAGAGCACCTAACCAACAATAAAATCATTTGCATCATCCTGTGGGGTAATCCCTGCCCTTCTCTTTTCCTGCCATCTCTTGTTTTATCCCCCTCACCCCTTCCCTTCAGCTCAGCCAGATAGAGTTACAGTAAAGAAGAAAACAATGCTACCCCCATCGTCCAGTCTCTCTGTTTATGAATGAGGGAGGGCTATCATTGATTGTTTATCTTTGCCTGGACTTCCCATGATTCTGTGCTGCAGCCTACTGGGAGACAGGCTGATTGCATAACGGGCAGAGTTTCTGTATGCTTTGGTGCTGAACTGTGAAGGCGTGCGACTTGAAAACACTCCCCTGGGATGCTGCATGCTTTTAGTTCCTCTTTTGCTCAGTCCACTGGAATAACAGGCTCCGGGCATCAGTGCGTGCTGATGAGTGCGCGCGTATATGTGTCTGTGTGTTTTTTTGTGAGCGTGTGTGAGTGTGTGACTAGACTGTGCTTACTGTAGGTACTTAAAGCGATTGTCTCAGTCAACTTTTCTGAAAAACTCGTATCTTGTTAGATCTTACCTTGCCGTGGCCAAGCATGATAATCCGCACCAGCACCACATTGATCTTTGCTCCCAAAGACTGGTCATGGTAGATCTCATTCACCTGGAGTCACATGGAAGAAAACAAGAGGGGACACAAGTCTTAGAAGAAGAAGAAGGACAAAATGTCCTCTAACACTTAAAGGGTGTGTAAGCTATAACTATTAGCTTTATTACTTGTTGTTATCATTTGAATAATGCAGCGATTTAAGTAACATCTTAAAGCAATAGTTTGACATTTTGAGGAGTTAGATGGGAAGATTGATACCTTTATGACAAAAATGAAGACATGCCAGGAGACAGTTTGCCCAGGTTATGACCAGGACTGTTCACATGAAGAAGCAGCTAGCCGTGCTCTGTTCAAAAGGTGATAAAAACCACCTACCAGCACCTCTAAAGCTTACTAACAAACTAAACTGTGTGTGTCTATACATTCAAATTCTAAAAACGTCATGTTCAGTCAGATAGTCAGTCAGTGTCCCACCTAAGTTGAGGAAAATGTGAAGAACTCAGTTTCCCATGAGCACAGATGAAGGAAGGAGGACTCAAAGCAAGGAAAGGGCTTAATGCAAGGAAACAAGGTAATGTGTGACAAGGGAGATGCAGGGAGCTTTATACTGGTGAGCAAAAAAGATAGATAGATAGATAGATAGATAGATAGATAGATAGATAGATAGATAGATAGATAGATAGATAGATAGAT
>JAOXYL010000065.1:15043493-15058008 GCA_028564955.1 Terapon puta | reverse complement strand
ATCCTCCCTGCCGCTTGGTGTGTCTGTGTGGATTTCTGGTGGTTCAGGAGACAAGGCAACCTTTAGCTCTCCCCTGTTACATAACTGTCTGTCAGTCAGAAACACACAGGGCTGTTGGCTGCTGGGGAGGTGCCGTGGTGCACACCAATCCCCCCTGTGTCCTGCTGTACCGAGGTTTCATTAGCAGGGCCGAGCCATTCCTTCATAAAGCCTGCACTGTATGCAGTGTCGCCTGTGATGCAAAGCCACCATATGAAACTAGCTTTACCGTGGTTCGAAAGTGATAGAATTCATACTCATGAGTCGTAACAAATGAACCTAATTTGAATTGCGATATTTCTCGCAAGGAGGCCAGTGAGTGCCTCTTGTCATGTTAGTAATTACAGCAGAGAAGAAGAGCCCATGTAAACACCAAAAACACATCTCAAAACACAGTAATTCAATCATTGCATCCACAAAGGCAATATTGTTGGCAAAGATCAATCATGTCCCCAAACCCTCTCCCCCCCTCCGCTCGGTGGTCGGATCCATGGAGCTTGATGTAAACTGGAGAGCCTTAGTGTCCAATAAGACAGCAAAGCCAGGCTGATATGGGGCTTACTGCGGGTCTCATCCAGTGTGAAACTGACCTGTCTGAGTGCCTGTCTGCCTGTTCCTCCCTGTGTCTGTCTATATTTCTCAGAAAACCAGACATTTATAAAGGTCTCTTATGAAATCAAAAAGTACGAAAACCTCTCCAGTCATGACAGGACAGCAATGATAAACACATAACAGCAGCAGTATGCAGACTACAGCACGGGCAGACAGGGCACATTCTTCATCTGCATCTCGAGCTCCACTGCCTGTCGACTTTAAGAACACTTTTGCAGCTATAGATCAATCTTACTCGGAAATGGTGTGTGCATCAAGAGGGAGATTAAGAGAGAGAGGCTGACAGCGAGATGCAAGGTCCAGCTCCCAGGGTTCCTATAAATCTCAGCGGAGACAGCCTCCTGCTGGCTTGAAGGGTTTGTGGCCCCCTTGCCATCTCTCTCCCCAACCCCGCAACCCCTCTCAGCCTGTCACCTCTCCCCTCCTGTAACTACATCCTCTAATGTTGTGTATCAACTCTGTCAGCTAAATACTGTGTTAGTATAACACTCCTTTGCATCAGCAGATACCTCTCGTAGGAAAGGGATTAAGTTTTCATCAACATAAAGAGGAAATGTTTAGATTAACTTGTTTCCCTCCACCAACAGTATTTGCTTCGGCAACTTAAGGGTGGTGGACATTTTATGGTTATGTTTGGACTCAAGAGACTGTGGGGTTGCTAAAGTTTTTCATTTAAAATAGTTTGAGATGAGATGTTTTAAGAAATTTTAATCAATGCAATAATTATTTCTTTGGCCACCACCAAAGAAAACAAACAAACCCCCAAAACTTACATGACATTTGGAATATGTCAAACCTGCCTACTGACAATGACTTTTTTTTATAAACCCAAAAGAATTTAAGTCCATTTGACGATTCTGCTCTTTGGCTCTTTAGCTGCTAAATGTTCCACTACTATACATTCACTAGTTAGTTACTTACCTTGCCTGTTTGCATAGTTTACAATGGATTTATCAGGGTTTTTGCCTGGAAACAATGCTGAGGATTTTTTTTCGAACAGTCCATAAAAAGTCAGCTGGAGTTGGAAGAGGTTCTTCAAGACATTCTTCCAATCACTTTGCTGCTAAAAATTATCATAACCCGGATGAATGAGAGTCTTAACAGATAACACTAAGGAAATCCCTGACAGGACAGTGATCTTTTCTGTCAGTTCATCACTACATTTAGGAGATGGAAGCATGGATGTATGTAGACAACACTGATTCTAAAAATGAAGATTATATACTAAAAGTTTGCTTTGCCAAGTACAATTGTGAAGCAGTGTAATTGATATGTTTGATTACTTTGATTGGTAATGGTTTTACAATTCAGGAAGTGTGACACTCCGATGCTGCAGAGAAACTCCAGGGGAGAGGTCAGGTTGGACGGATGGAGCACAGAGCACAGTGCTGTGAAACAGGAGAATGCAGATACATCCTGCACCCTACAGGCAGAAAAGACACAATAAAGACTAAAATTGCAGTAATTTTTCTTATATTAACAATGGGTCAGATTACAGTGTGTGATCTCAAAAGGGTCTCTCATTGCTCCTGTTATGTTTTGTCTTTTCACTCATCATCTCTGCCCTACAGCATATTCTAAATCACACTGGCTCATCAGCCTGCAGTGGGCTGAAAATGTGCTACTGATTGGCTGTATGATGGGCTGCATGTTCACTGTTCCTTTCCTTAGACGTGGCAACTTTTGTGTTGAGATCCCGTAAAAAAAGCATTGTAACACCTTTTTTCTGCTCCTCGTTTCTCTTGTCTTCCCTGCTCGTATCCTCATTTTGCCTTCCTACCACCCATAGCCCCAGGAAATGTCCTGTCCTGTCCTGCCCTGGCTGTGAAGTACTCAAAGAACAGCCAACACTGGCCACCTGAGACACCCAGCACCACAGTTATTATGACAGGCCAGCCAGCCAAACATCTGTCAACCTGAGCACTGTAGGGATGGAGGGAGTGGAGGACACGATGTAAGAGGAGAAGGGAGGGGAAGCGGAGGAGGAGAAAGCCCAGATCCGATGAAGGATGCAACCATCAAGTCCTTTTCCACGTTCTCAACTAAATAAAACTGGAGCGATATCTGAGGCACGCCATTTCAATTCAACTTCTAGCCTGTACTGCATAAGGCACAACACATGCTTTCTTTTAGCACCAGTTGTTTCTAGTAAACACTCAAGTTGTCCTGTATAATGTCAGATTTCTTTGATGCCTCCCTCTAGTCTTGATTTGACTTTAGAACCTGGTTTTTCAACATCAGACTTACCAATTTTGAAGAACTTAATTAATAAAAAGGGCAGTTTTTGTATTTCATTGTTTCTAATTAGCACCATTTGGCAGCTTGTGAAATCAGCTGGCTTATTCAAGTCTTCTAAAATAGCCAACACACTATAAACAGGGCTCATAACATGCTAAAATATATTTGGGCAAAGTGCAAATGGCAGCACCTTGGTGGTAACGCTTCAAACTGCCGACCTGCAGTGAAACACAGGTGTCAAACAAGGTGTATCAACAGTCATGTCTAATGCATTTGGCCCTTTAGTCATAACTCCATAATCCTTCGTTTTCTTTCGTTTGTCTCTACCTATGCATCCCTCTGAATTCTTGTTTTGTTCTTTCACTTTTTTTTGCAAATTGTCACATTCTTTGAAGAGACAGATTGAAGTGTCATGTTAACACCTGGGTGATTTGACAGAGACAACCACAGGTGGACTTGTAAACACTGCCTGTCCCACAGGCAAAGCAGGTGTGTACAGCCAAATAACAAAAGCTATTAAAACTGTCCACCTGCGTAAAAGGCCTACATAAACACCAACTGACCAAGCAGGTTACGGCTGCCTCACTCCACAAGCCCGCTGACCAACGACCACCCACATGTTTCCCCTCAGATATCCTTCTCTCTTTAAAACCCTCTCATTTCCTGTGTCCTTCATTTCCTCTTTTATTCATTAAAAGTACCTTTGAAAGTGCTTTTGAAAGGGTAGATGTGGAGTAAGAGTGGGTGAGAGAAAGAGAAAGTCTATCTAAAGGTGTGAGACAATATGTATGCAAATGCTCTCTCCATGCAGCTCGCCAGCAGAGCCGAGCCCGAGTGTGCCTGCCATAGGGCGGCAGGATGAGGATTTATCATCTAATATCACCTCATCATATATGATAATGATAAACACATAAGCCAGGCTGTAACATAGTTATACGCCATCTCTAACCTAGCTACATAAACAGGGTAGTAAATCAGCAGAGATATTGTAATATTTTAAACAATTAAGGCGTGGAGTGCGTGAATACACCAAAGACTTGGACACAGGGAGGTGAATAAAAATAAAAGTGTTTTGGCATTTAAAAACTGGCATGCTCTTACACCAGGAGTCATTACTGCCTAGTCGGCCCACAAACGCACAGACGGAGTTCTTTTCAATTGCACAGCGCTCGAGCCAGACGGGAGAGAATTAATAAGGCACTACAGTGTATCGGTGTTACTAAATTGGCGGTGTTTCATAACAAAGTCTTTCAGAGCAGTTATCAATTAGAAACAATTAAAAGAGCCATTCATCATTCTTACAGAGCTGGCTCCGTACGGGGAGCAGCGCTGACAGAGAAGCTGATAAAATGTAATCAAAACCATAATCAGCTGGCGCTCTTTAACAGGGGCTAATGTTGACAGAGCTGAGGTATGTTTATGTAAAGATCACACCTCCAACTAGCTCCGCTGGACAGACGACCGCTAAAGTCTATAAGACAAACACATGTCCACTGAGGAAAAATCTGTGCAGAGAAGAGTGACAACAGAGGAGAAAAACAGGATAAGAACAGGTTTAAAGTCAAGCTGCAAAGACGCTTCAAAACATGCTAGAGAAATCACACAAACAAGTCGATCCTCGGGCCCTTGGCACTCATCAGAACAACATGTCTGCTAGACTTTCGAAGCCATGTGCTGGTCTATCTGTGTCTATTCTGTTGATTGACATACAGTTTCCTGCATCGCTTCTTTCCTGGAAAATCCTCCCAAAGGCTTCCCATATAAATGTCTAGATTATCACTGCAAGCCTTATCCTATACTCAGTGTATCTCTGCACATTCAGCTTCCCCAGCTCAGTCCCCCGGAGGCATTCGTGATGGCACAGGGTGAGGCTACAACCCTCCCCCCGATCTCCCGGGCATATAACTAATCAATGCAGCCTCTTCCGTGCAAAGGTAACTTTATACTTGAGTAGGGAGGATAGGGGAGCTACCAGCGCGGCCTCCCTGTCTCTCTATCCTAATGAAGCTCCCAGGTAATCAAATCACTGTACACACAGGCAGATGGCCAATAAGGGAAAAACCACCGGGGCTCTTTGATGGGATCACAACAAAGTTTTTCAACTTTCCAGTGAGTCTTTCTGCCCTCCTCTTTCTGCATCTATTTAGAGTAACCAAAACTGACTGAACACTAAATTTAAAATGTTCATCATGGATTTAAAACGTGTTATTCATGTCTGCAGGCCCTGTGTTCATTCTCTGCTTTTCATTGTGCCAATGCATTGCAGCGCTCAAAGGTGGCGTGAGCCCTAAACTGAATAGACCTTTGTCAAAGAAAATGTATTGACTGATTAACACTGTAACTAATAAGATTGCTTTTGCAGCAGAGCTTGGCAATAATTCCTGGAACAGTGCAGAACGTCAATATTTTTGGGTCCATTGGTTTCCAATCAAAAAGACTTCTGAGAAAAATATAAGTAAGCAAGTAATACTTGCTAAAATTCTGTTTAGTACAGTTTATTCAGAAAGCTAAATGACCATATGGAGAGACCTTTGACAGGACTGAGGGAAAAACAGATGGCTTGGGAACCAATGGCATGAACAATATTAGGTTTTTTTTAATATTATTTTTATTGTCTTTCTGTGGATAGGACAGTGAAGGCAGACAGGAAATACAGGGGAGAGAGAGAGGGAAAGACATGCAGCAAAGGGACCCCAGCTGGGATTTGAACTGGGGTCCGCTGCACCAAGACCCAAGCCTCATACGTGTGTGCGCACTTTAACCACTACACCACCAGTGCTGCACTTGAACAACATCAGGTTAAAAAATTCTGAATGGAAGCTACAGTTCCTTCACTTCTCTACCCAGTAAACAAAATACTAAAACATTTGACCTTTTCCTTCGTGCCCATCAGCAGGAACAGTGCAGTAACCTGTATCATTAAAAAGTTTTGGCAAAATGTAAATTGGATGATGGACAGACAGTTGTCATGCCTATCCATGGGGGAATTTGGGAGATAAAAGATTCAAGTTGTTTCTGAAAACTGTCACTGTTCTGTACATATTTTGAAAATGACTCAACATTTTCACATAAACTATGATCCTCTTTACGTTGGAAAGATACTCCAGCTTAAACTAATCCAATTCATTGCAATAATCCCCTCCTTATTATAGGATTCATCATTCGCTAATTACCCTTCAATCATATGTTAACAATGACTCAATCAGAGATACTTGGCATTATCTAAGGACAACTCTTGGCAGCGATACAGACGACTGGCTCAGGGGGGCGAAACAGGCTGCTGTATGGCCTCCAGCAAGATTTAATAAAGAGAGATTATTATAAAGGAATATTTTTCCTCCTCTCCCAATCTAGGAGCTGGCAGTATGACCTGTCTCCTTGCTCTGCAGAGCAAGTAATACCCACTAATCCCAGACACAGAAAGAGGCTGTGGGGATGAGAGATGAGAGAGAAGGAGATAGAGAGAGAGTGACAGACAGAGACCCCATCATGTTGGTCTGTGGGTGTGAGAAAAAGTCTGTGTGTGTGTGTGTGCATGCATGTCCGTGTGTATGTGCTGTCACCCGAGCATGCACGGTGCAGAGGACTAGACACAGACCAAAGACTCGCAATCCCCATCTGTGTTCATTTAGAAGGGTTCACGCTGGCAGTGCTGACACACACACATACACACACATGCGAGGCTCCCAGGCCCATCCTATCCAGTGTGATGTAATGAGATATCTGCTGCTTCCCATTCGAGCCTCTTCATCCTCCACAGAGCAAAAACAACTGACGGAGAGGAAAGAAAAGGAAAAAGGGAGGACGGAAAGTAGAGGACAAGGAGAAAAATCTGATTCCTCTGTTTCTGTCTTCCTCCCTTTCTCTGTTTAAGGGAGTAATATGTCTCCATCTCTGTCTATCCTATTGTAATGGAGTAGGTCTCACTACGCTGCCTGAGGAAATTGCCTCATAGTCCCTCTGCCCCTCTTCTATATGTGGACACACACACACAAACAGACCACACACACACACACACACACACACACACAGTCATGGCAGTGGCCCTGGTGACACTGCTTAAATATTAATGACCTGGTTCTCTCTCATTAATAATAGCTCAGGCGCTGATTACTCTGTGAATACCACTGTGTGTGTGTGTGTATGTGTGTGTGTGTGTGAGTGCGTGTTGATGCGTGTGTACACATATGGAGGAGTGCCTACTCCAAATGTGTGAGCCAAGTATTTGTTCTGCCTGTCACTGGCATATTACACTGTGAATCACTCCAAAAGGATTACTGACATCACATTACTGAGGTAAATTTAAAAATATATATTGAATTACAAAACAGTAAGAATGTTAAAGGTTGATATATGGTGATAAATCCATTATTGGTTTGTGCTCAGTGTGTGTGTTTGAGTGTCAGAGAGAAACAAAGAGCAGCCGGTGTGATAATAAGAGAATAGACACAAGCTACACACACATGAAAAAGAATTAAACATGGACATGCAACATGCACATATTGTAAACACACATTGATGGACATGCATTGACTTACAAATACGCCAAAGAAACACCCACACAGACGGGCACTCGCTCAGTTAAGCCATGCGTGAGATGCAGCCGGCTTAAGTAAGCTTAGTACTAGACACAACACACACACACATACACACACACACACACATATACTGTACACTAGGGCCAACAAAAAGCATGAGTAGACCATCAGTATCCATTGGGTTGTAATGGAGAACTTTGCGTCCCCCAGCTAAGAATAGCAATACAGTATCTAGCCATGAAAGAGGAGAGAAAAGGGAGGCTGTGGGTAGAAAGAGGAGTGTGATATGATAAGCCGTGTGTCCTTTGGTAATGATGAGTCAGCAAATTACAGTAGCGCACGTGGTAAATGGAAAGCCAGCCAAAATAAGGTATTCACCGCTGAACTAAACTGAACTGTCACATTAGTGCATCATTGCAAATATGATTAATATATTACAACAGTTTCTTTTTCTTTTATTTTTTGGAAAATAGTTTATACCAGGGCCTTGATTTATTTATTTTTTGGACTGGACAGTGTATCAGACACTCTTTTTCACTTGGAGTGTATATCTGCTCTCTGTTTACTGTTGGTGTGTGGGATCTGCTGCATGTGTGCGTACTCATGTGGCCAAAGAACCTGCAAAATCCCCATTTCCCTGATGAATTACACTGAACTGCATTGAGACAAGGAGAGGGAGAGGAAAGACGGGACTACGAGAGAGAGAGGGAGAGAGAGGGAGAAAGGGTAATCAGTATGTCTTTAGATTGTAGTGCAGTAACAGGAAACCCGAACACTCTCTTTAGGAATCGAACAATCTGTTATCAGTCACACATAGAAATGTACCTCTGTACAATCCCTGCAACATAGTCCTCCTCCACTGCTCAAGTACAGGCACAAGTCAGAATCCCCATAAGCTCCCCCACCCACCCCTGGTCTCTCTGGCCCTGCATCGTCTGGCTATAGCTAATGGAAATCATCTTATTAACGTTGTGTTAACGTCTGCTCTGGATTCCTGGGACACTCCGACTGCCCCCTTTTTAATTGGCTGACTATTAATATTTCATTCGTTTAAATACAGCACATCACCTTTCCCTTCGCCGACTCTGACCCCGCGGCCGGCTGCTCGGCATGTCAGACAGAGAGCACAGATAAGTTATTTTAACGCCACAGTATTGCTCTGGATTTTTCGGTGTGTCAGAAGATGGTTAAGAGATGTTTTATCAACAGTTGATAAATTTAAAGAAACAACTAATTTCACTGAGTAATTTATGGATTACAGTAAAAACTCCAAAAGGGATTAATCAATTAAAAGCTCTGCAGTGCCAACACGTGCCAATGAAAAACATCAATAAATATGTTGGAAAAATAAAAGACAGCGCTCAGGTTTGATATATGAGCTGTATGTAGTTTATGCAAGCCAACACTAGGATGTTGAGCTGCTGTTAATCGTGTGCCACCTCTCTTCCTGATCTGTGGGGCGTGATTTTTTCATCTTTTCCGGACTGTAACCCAGTTTTAAGATCGCAAAGTTCCCATAACCCCAGCAATTCCTTTGAAATACCAACAATCGTAATGGTGTCAAGATGTTATGGGAATCTGAGTATGACATATTTTTGGTTTCTACTTCTAAATGTGTGAGGAGCTCCCAGTAGACTGAAACAAACTATTCCTGATTACAGTTATTATTTTTTAATAGATCCATGACAAATCTCCTTCTACCCAGTAAGAATTTTGGTTGACCTGATATGAGGCCTGTATGCGAAAGATGGGAAAATGCTGCAGTTTAAAGGAGGGAGGAAGTTGTATAGGAGCACTGGAGACAACTCAAATGTCCAATGAAACACAGAGAGAACAATTCAACTCAGATGTGGATACACTCGGACACAACAAACTTTAAAGATGTGGAAAGATTGACTGCGCACTACCCAAAAATCGCAATCGCAAGTGAGCACGTTGCACAGTCAGAAGCGCACACACACTCATACAAGCACCCCCCCCCCTCCACACACACACACACACACACCTGGCAGCCCTGGGGCTACCTCCAGGACAGAATGGGTGATGGAGCTGAAGGAAGGAAAAGAAAATGCAAGGAGTGGAATAAGTTGGGGAGGGTGATATAAAAAGACAGATAGGAGAGAGGGAGGAGATTGGAAAGGAAGGGATAACATTTATTTCATTCAACACAATTCATTTGGTAGCTAATTTAGAAGCTGTACTATCATAAACTGCACCATGATATTACAATCTCTTATTTTGATTATTTATTTATTATTTAACTGGAACTGTAGCAATCTGATACATCAGAATTAGCTTACAGGTGTCGGAGGACGATGGCACAAGTGAAAAATGTGGAGCAAAACTTTTTGACAACAAGACTACAACATAAAAAAAATAATAAAATCTGGGAAAACAGTAGCAGAAAGAAGCTCTTCTGGAACCTGCTCCTCATCTCTGCTTGAGGCTATGCTACAATAACACAATAACACCAAATCACTGAGTGAACCATATTCTGTTGAGCCTGATTGTGGGAGATGTAGGTTTTGAAGAAGAAGAAGGAAAAAAAGTCAGTATCTCCGAGTCTGTTCTTTCTGATGTAATCATGGCTGCCTGCTGTCAAGACTATGGCTTTGGCGAAGACTAAGTGTAGGAGAAACCAGCTTCCATGCTTAAGCTCTTGGCTACAAAGACGCAAGGAAAATATATTTTGCTCCATTGTGACGTTATGTTGACAGATGCACTGTGGGAATACCCACTTTTGAGAGCTACTTCAAGGAATTACAGTCAGCTCCGGATTACTGGAAACGCACAGATGAAGGAATATTTCTTCACTCAGTACAAAAAGTACACAGATACCTCTCTTTCACATGTATCATACATCTTTCTGCGTAACCGTATCCTCGTGTGAGCTAATAAGAGATTAGAGTGGAGAGACAGAAATCAGCTTACTGAAACTGAATCCCATGATCCAGTGTTTATTCATCATCGCGCTCTGAATTTCAAATCACTTTTGTTCTCCATATGTTAGCACAACACCACACCTCACATGCTGATTACAATCACAGGATTCTTATTCTGCTGGGTTTCATTTCTTTTGATTAAAAGCAAAAACCAACATTTGCTTTGGAGCACCACAAGGTATACATTTACAGCTTGTGAGCCGCAAGCCTGGCATTTTGACATGGTTAGGCACACAGGACCAAGGAAGTAAACACAGCTGAGTTTCAAAAGTAATTAAACAGCTTGAAAAAATTATTAATCTGAAAATAATGTCTGCATTTTTTTGTTTCTGAAAAGTTGTGTATTTGGAGATAAGCTGAGAACTTATCACATCATTTAAGGTCTCTAATAGACGACAGAGTGGTGATACTCAAACTTGACATCGCACTAGACTTTATTTGGCAGTCCTAAAGGTGAAAATTGGTGCTAGGAGAAATGTAAGCACAGGTAGGATTGTAATGTGACAGCTTTGGCAGCTTGGAGTTTGTGTGCATGTGTGTGTGTGTGTGTGTGTGTGTGTGAGTCATGGCTGCTCCTGCGGCCTTTAACACCCAGTCATCTGTCATCCATCGGCTCAGCTCTGCACTGCTGCCGTCTCAATCGGCTGACATAATATTGCACACTACACTCACTTTTCCTGTCTCTCTCCTGTTCTCACACTCACACACACACACACACACAGTATCTTGACAGTATTGTGAGTGTGACTGGCACAGAAACACACACACTGTGTCCCCACAGTGTTTCCTGATTAACGAGATGGTTTGTTCTCTTCCTCAGGCATGGACCAATCAGGCACGAGAACACAAATCTCTCCCCGCTGGTGATGCTGAAGGCCACCGGCCACTATTTATTGGCAATCTCAGCCCTGACTACCCAGACAGAGAGAGCAACACGCTTGCCACAGGAAGACACCACCACCGTATCTGCTTGTGTGTGTGTGAGTGTTTATCATGTGCTGGTAAATTTTGCAGCGGGAAATAAACACGCCCGCGAGTATCATGAAATAAAAGTTTCAAAGAACATCACACAAATACACACGCGGCACAAAGCAGGATCTATACTGAGGGATCTCCTTGTTTTTAGATAGTGTGGGTGTGTCAATCGAGTGGAGGCATTAAAGCCACGAACCCATCAAAGCTGTGATTAAAGCAGATTATAACTTCTCGCCGGAAAGAAAATTATGTCTTCTTATATCTCAGCAGAATAATTCCTCCTCTTCTTACCTCTCTGGACTTAATTAACAGGATTTAGCAGGCTTGGTGTTTTAGCAGCTCAGCTAAACATTAGTAATTGCTGTGTTTATCTGCTTTCAGAGTAAAAATAACCCACATAGAGAGGTTGTGACAGTGTGGCTGCATCCACCAAAGCAGTACTCCGATTTTATTCGCTGAAATGTGAAAACAGCTCCTCATGGCAGATTCTTTTTTTTCTTTCTTTTTTTTTTCTGAAAGGCCTCGATGACAGCTTTGTTGGTGAAACATTTCACAGCGTTCCCAGCAGTTATTTTAAGAAGACTTTAATTGTTTACAGTGTTTCTCTTTTTAATCGCTTTAACATCATATCAGCAGCTAAATTATGGAAAGTCCTGCTGTGAACTTCAACCCTGAGGTTTGAACTGGAGTGACAAGGAGTTTAACGAGATGGCACTTCATCTCTCATCACCTAATTTTTTTTCTTTTTAAGTCTCTCTGCTAATCTGAGACTAACCACCCTGTTTCTATCTTCTTATCTGTCTTGTGTAAAGTGAAACCTTTGTCATCTCTTTATCACTGGTTCATCATCAAAACAATAGGCATTATATATGCTATGCAGATAGGCTACAGGGCAGATTCAAACATCCCAGGAATGCACATCTATCATGCTTAACATACCAAAACTAAGAGATGAAATATGGCCTACGAGTAGAGTTAAGAGAAAGTCAACAACGTCTGCTACGCTTCTAGTGATATTCACGGCATACGAGAATTCAAATGCAGAGAGACGTAGTGGGAGGATACGTGGAAGAGCAAAGGCCAGGACTGAACTTGGCCCACACTGTACTGTATGTGAGTCATTCTTTGCATAGTCAGACACGCTGTGATCTCAAACCAGGCTCAAAGTCATTACAGCAGAGAGGCCAGAGGGTAGCTGGGGGCAGAGAAGGATTGAGAAGTGTGTTGAATTTATAATCCTTAAAATTGATATGGGACCAAATCCCACATTTAACACTATTTAAGGTTGACATGAATGGGATGAATTTAATATCTTTATATTCTGCAGTTACCTTTTTATGTCGAGCTAATGCATTTCAACTTCTTCGCTGTTCACACCATACAGCTCCCTGAGTAGTAAGAAAATGGATTAGTGGCAGAGTCCACGATAACTACCAGAATCTCGAAAGCGCACAAGCTAATTTACCCGTTAATCTGGTCTGTTTAATCGGTACAAAAGCCGAAGTCTTAAAAACAACAATTTGCTGTTTTACGAGGATAATGTAGAGGACTATTTTTTGTCTGGGAGGGATTTATTCCTGGAGGCTCTGCTGGTTGCATGGAAATTCTTCCCACCTTGCTGCAATGGCGTAAGAAATGGAGCTTACCTCTGATCACACCTGACCACACCCTACAGTGACTCTGGTCAAAAGTGAAACAGACTGAAAGGGCAGGAAGCTGTAGCAGCCTGGTGTTAAGTTGCTCTTTAAAGCAAGGAAGCAGTGGGGGAGAACGATAAACTAGGAAGGAGGAAAATACTAGAATTAGAGGTCAAAAGAAGAAAGCAAAGAGAAGCAAAAGGAGGGCTAAACTACTGCGTATGAGCAGGGTAAAAGTACAGACACACATACGTAGATGGTCTGAAGCCAGAACACTGGGGCTTGTCAGCTTGACTGGGAATCTTTTCAGAAATCTCTGTTGTGAGTTCTGAGCGACGGTGGGAAGTCTGGAGAAAGAGGGGGATTGCAGGGAGGATGTGGGTATTATGCCAGGGAAGTAAACTAACTTTTCTCTGGCGTCAGCACATCTGCTGTGGAGGATGATCCACCTCCCGCTCGTCGCTACAGGACGACACATATGGCAGGAGAGGTAGAGTTCGCACATAAGCTGCTCTTGCGACGACACACACGCAAAGAGTGCTCGGTAATTGTCTCAGCGTGACTGTGACCACAGCTGCAGAGGACACGTTACATAAAAGCGAAGGGCTTCCACTGTCAGCTTCAACTGACTGTGTAAACCAGTTGCTCAATTACATCTATTACACGCTCCTCGTGCAGACAGAGTGGAACAAACCAAATGCTCTAAAACTGACAACCCCTCCTGTCTGGTGTTTGGCTGTCCGGAAAACCTTGATCTGATTCATGTAGCTTTTATGGGATTGATTGCCTTGTTTTTACAATATTTTTGTTACCATAACTTGCATTTTAAAATGTTTTGTGTGATGCAATGGTAGACAGATCACACTTTTCTATCAGCACAACAGGGAAACATAGTGCTCACTGTCACTAGCTGCTTCTGGTAACTAAAGAGTAATTAATAGGCCCGGCTACATAACGTTTTTAATCCACCCTTCCTCCTTGCTCAACCTAAGCATTTCTAAAGAACGCCTTCTTTTCTGTGGCTGTTTTTTTTCTTTCTATTCAAGAGTACCTTAAGGTTATTGAATGATTTGAGCACTTGGCTTCTGTGTTGCTTTTATGAATAGCATTTTCACATTTGTGGTCGGGAAACTAAAAACATCAGGGAAAAATAGTGATCCTTATTAAGAAATAATGTTTTTTCCCTAAATTATACTTTTAGTGTCAAAGTCCTGCACTTTGTACGCCCACCATCCACTCAGTTTAAGAACTTCTTTTAGAAGAAGATTAGAAGAAATTTGATGGATTTCCAAAATTAGTAGTGTAGGAAGACACAACACAAGTGGGATAGTGATGGGGATTTGTACATAAACATCAACAGAGGACAGTTGTGACAGACAATGTTTAATTCTTAACATATGCAAATGGATGTGTTTATTTGGTCCTTAAAAGCCAAGGTGTGCTTTCCTGTTTCTGCATGTGACAAGTTTGCGGGTGTTCCGCACACACTTAGTACACACTTAGTTGACAGAATAACCTTTTAAAAACTAAGCAC
>JAOXYL010000065.1:15014077-15034909 GCA_028564955.1 Terapon puta | reverse complement strand
TGTGTGTGTGTGTGTGTGTGTGTGCTCATGCGTATGTGTGTATGTGTGTGTATGTATGTGGATGTACTGCCAGGTATCAGTAACAGTGGGAGCAGATCTGTGTTACTCTAATGCAGTCTGTCCTCGCTGGGTGTTCCTATGGAAACTCTCTCTCTCTCTGTATATTATTAGACATTCTTGAGTCAACTGCTCAGAATAGGAAGACACAGATCTCATCTATTGCGATACACTCGTTATAAAGCGCTTCGACTCGCTCCCGTGCAACGTGGCAGACTTAGTTCTATGAGAATATTTTTTTCTTTGGTGATTAGTTTAGATGCAGGCTGTTCCGCTGGTCGGGTTCACGATTGATTGACTTGTAGGCATCAGATCAATCACGGTGATTGGGCAGCCACGTTTACTGACACGAACCTGAAGCATGGACTGGAGTAATATTTTTCCCAACAAGTCAAGTTCCTAAACCCCTGACAGTACAGCTGACAATATTGAATAACCAAATTTTTATCTATTCTTTCTTTTTTGGTAGTTTTGTTGTGTTGCACTTGTTAAAAAAATACTAGCATACTCAAAAGAAAGAATATTCTTTTCCACACTGCATTGCATGTATTTCAGTTGAACTGAATAGGAAGCATTCTGTCTCACAACAAATCCACTAAACATTTTAAATAAACGTTTTAATACTGCGTTTTACAGTTGATACCGAATATAAGAATGGACAGGAAGGCAATCCAGGCCTGCCAAAACTATAAGAAAAAGTAACATGGAAGAATTGTAGTCTTGATGAAGACTTTCAGCGGTCAAAGCATGCTCGCTTTTACTTTTAATTCAGCCACTACAATAAAGACTCTTAAATATAACTTCAATTTCTCATTTCTCCCTTTTTTATATCTTTGATGTGTCTGGATTATCTTCCTTTTTATCTTGTTTAATCCTCAACACCAGGTTTGAGTACACAGGGCAACAGGTCATCTCAGATACTTAACTGTGTGCACTGTATGCGTCAGGTTTCCTGATATGAGGCGATATAAGAAAAAAGTCAGTGTTATTCTCTAAAATGATTGCACATTTCTATCGCCACCATAAAAATCTCATTTAGTTTAGTTTCAGAGTAATAAAGTGTCACACTAGTGTGAAAGTGTTCTCTGTTGAATGAAAGCACAACATCTGCTCTTTTGTCTTAGTTATTAGGTGTTGCAGTGGACATATGTGCTGCTCTAATCATCATGGCATTGCTCCTCCACGTTGTTATTGTTCGTGCACACTAAATGTTCCACCCAGGCTTGAGATTGATAAAAACACTGAAACACATGAGTCTCTAAAGGTGTAGAGCCATTATGTGCTTTAAAAGGTGAAACATGAGTCTGAGATTTGTGCAATAAAGAGTGAATTCTGATGCCTCTAATTCACCACAAATTCCAAATGAATCAACATTTTCTGCATATTTATCATTCAGATAAAAGATAAGTAAAAATAATGGATAAATCCATTTGATTAAACTGATTCAAGGACAATTCCTTGAAGCAAATTCAACAGCCTAAATTTACTTTGTTAAAGGTCATATTTTGTTTCTGGATAAGGTTTTATGATTTGAGAGTAACAAAATATTAAACAGATGAATAAATGAATTCTTGTGGTTAAAGACATAATTTTGTTTGTATGATAATGTTCAGACCTTGAGTATTAGAGCTTATTTGAGCCCATATTCATCTTTCTTCCCGCTACATCAAACTGTAAGTGTTGTGCTTCCTCTAATATTATGGCCCCTCCTTGTTGTTCATCTGTAGAGTGTAAAATAACACAATGAGAAATCAAAGACACAAGTGCCAGCTGTTAATTGTTAAGGTAGCCAAGACGGCGTGTAATTCTATAAAAGACATGGAGGGTGCTACCGTACCAATCAAACATGTGTGTCTCCATATGTCACTCCTTTATCACTGGAAAATAAGTGCAGTGACAGGAGGATGCGTTTGAGTGTGTGTAGGTGTAATCTTTTTGACAGCAGGGTATGCTCCACTTCGACTCGCTGTCTTTGCATACAATAGTTTAATAAGGTTATATAAGCAGGTGCACATGGGGGAGAATGGTTTAAGACACAGGTTTATTTCAGGGGAGTGAAGTCTAGGTGTTGTTTAAGAATTAAGTGGAGTGAACATCAACAAAAAGATCAAACAGGGAGAATGGGAGAATGACATTTGAGGGACTTGGCTTGCAGGCAGTGCCATTAAATAACCTCTACGTGTGGCTGAATCAAACAGGAATGGAAAGGGTGGAGTTAAACAGAGAGCGGATACGAAGAGTGTACGGGAAGCATCCAGTGAAGGGTGTATTAAAGTGGGGGATGGCACAGTGGGAGTCACAGACTGACCTCTGGAGTGGAAGTCTGCCGCCGCGCTGCTGATGGGTGCTTTCTTTACGGCTGAGGAGCGGTAGACGATGTGTGTCCTCCCGCCTCCTCCCTCTGCCTCCTCCTCGATCACTCCGTCGCCCCTCTCTACCGGCTCGATAAAAAACTCCTCTTGCTCCATCCTGATCATCCCAGCCTGAAAGAGAGGTTGGAAAATTAATTTGGTGCGCAGAGGTGAACTCTGACATCATGTTAATGTGTGTCAGTCTCTAATAGAGCCACGTCACACCCAGCCCCTGCTCTTCCCTTGTTTGCCTCTCACTCTCATCCTCTTTTGCCATCAATTTATTCATTTTTTCCTACCCCATAGCTGTGTGTTAGGGGCATGCTGGGAGAGCAGAGGAGAGGAGAAGGGGGCAGCAGTGAAACCTCCTAGGGACCCTGCAGAGAGTTCAGAGTGACACCTGGCATCTAAAATGGCCAACACACCAGCAGGAGATGAGACTGTCCCACTCCCATCCTGGACTAACACGTTCTGTCAGGTAATTCCCCATGTCCGCCTCATACACACACATACAAACACACACACACACACAGACACACACTGAGTCACAGAGAGAGAGACAGTGAGACAGGGAGTGAGAAAGAAGACTGTGGAAGAGATGGTGAGAAGTAAGGAAGCGTGCATACAGAACACACAGGCAAAGAGTAGAGTTGTGTGCACATACACGGGGAAAACAGGCACTGGGAAAATTGCCCGTCACTCTCTCTTATTCCATCTGTCTGTTTAAGACAACTGGTAATTACCAAGGCAACGCACTGCTGTAGAGAAAAGCCATGGGGGAGAACACACAGGGAGGATGGAGAGGGCTTTGGAGAGGAAGAGCGCAAAAAAAGAAAGAGAGCGATAAATGAAGAAGAGAGACAGCATCGATACGATCAGCGCTTGTCTACTTCTCCCTCTGCTCTGACAGGGGAATAGAGGGATGATGAGCGAGCTGAAGAGAGAAAAGTGAGCTGCTGATAGAAAAATACACTATACATTACAGAGGAATGTGTGATGAGCAGCTGTGTGTGGACTGTGCTGCTGCAAGACACAGTAAGAAGTCCCAAAGACTGGCTACAAATAGCTGACTATTAAATCAATCAATCAATCTATCTGTCTGTCTGTCTCCAGTGAGAGAGAAAGAGCTACACACACATTTACTATAAAAAAAACACTCAGGTGTATGGGGCAGACCATTCCCAATGGGGTGTAAACACACAGATAGCCAAACAAGGAAAGTGGGGGCCAGAAACTGAGACTAAGGCTCAAAATCCAACCATTACAAAAATTATGTAAAAGTAAAATGATTAACCACAAACCATAGAGTTGAACATGTCAATACAACCTATCTCAGTGGGTTTTTTTACTTATTTGCAATTTCCAACGGCTGCCTATGTTTCGTCAAAGATGTTTTGGAATTTACTTCGTCTAACTATTGACGCACGTTTTCCAACAAGGCAGTGAGCTGAGCTGTCTCACCTTATCACTATCACTACCTTGTGAATAAAAACGATTATACTTCACATGAATGTTATGAAACAGTATGCTGCACAGTGCATCAATCCTTTTGACTCTCTCATGGGCCCACTGTGTGATGTGAGACGTCGTTTCAGTGGCCACGTCGGTAGCTGATGTCTCCATCAGCGACAGTACAGTACCTATGCAGAGCCTGAGCACAAATATGAGAGTAGGCTTAATTTGTGAAAGCACCTGGACTCTAACAATCTTCTTCTTTTGTGGATACAAGTATGCATACCACTCATTGGATCCTTTGAGCTCCTTTGAGGAAATAGGGTATAAAAACGTGTATGCTCCTTGAATTCCTCAGAGAGGCTGATTTGAAAGGAAATGGATATTAACAAAAGTGGCCCCTCAGAAATAAAAAGGAGCTCTTTTTCTTGCCTTTACAATCTCTCGCTCTCTCTCTATCTCTCTCCCTGTCAGTCTGAGTCTTTGGTCCCGGAAGGATGTCGACAAGCCACTGACCTGCCCTCTCTCCCGCTCTCTCCCTTCCATCCCCCTTTCTCTCACTCTCTCTCTCTCCCCCTTTTCTCATCCCTCCATTTCCTCGAGCCGTGGTGCGGCATTCCGATCGGAGCTGATGGATCTGCGATGGTGCATGCATTCCCACTCCAGAATACCAAGCAGTGGGGAGAGGAGAGCTGTGTCAAAGAAAAAAGATGACATGTGGGACTGGGAGACATGGTTGGATCGATCAGAGCCGGCATGGTGGGGGCGGAGGGTTAGAGAGAGAGAGGAAGGTGCGAGGGAGTCCAACGAACTGGACACATCCCTTGAAAAGCCAGAGTGAATAAAGCATCAAAGAGTCTGCACATATTTCCATAGTGAGAGGCATTGTCTTCATCTCCTCTAAAGCAGGAACAGCCAAGTCCGAGTCGAGGGGATTACGGGGAGGCTTGTCCAAACACTGTGTCCAGAACAACTGAGAGAAATTCAGATTCATCGGCAGTACACCACCCACCCTTCTGTGCCAAAACTGTTTGGGTTATTCAAAGACATTGTAAAGGGCCACAGAGAAAAGCTAAATGTTAAAAGTCAACCACGATGACACACTGGTTGAAGGGGCGTAAGGCAAAGTTGCTACCTGTATTGGTATGTGTTTTTACTGGATATACACAAGACGTGGTTGGAATCCACAAACTATCTTCTTTTTTTTTTAAATCAGGTACCAAAATTGATAAAATGATATAGTATTCACTGTGTTTGAAAATCAATTCAGACAAAAACAACCTCTAAACTGAGTCTAGCATGGGCCATTTTAAATGCACTTTCAAGACTGCACTGCCAAACAAATACTAGACATGTACTGATGAACTGAGCATGAACCTTGCAGATTTGATTTGATTTAATAACTTTCTTTATTTTTTATATTTTTGTTATCCCATTGTCTGTCATTTCAACTGATCAGTATCGTGGAAAATCTGTTCAGACAAACACAACTTACTTTTAATAGTGAAAATTAATCTGAATCTGGTGACCTATGCGATGCCTTTAAAACACCTTTACATGATTTCTTATATGATTTATGGAAACTTAACCCTGAAGGACTTCACTATAAATAGTGACTTTCCCTGAAATCATGTCTGTGTGTTTGTGTGGCAGGTAGTAGTGAGATTATGTCTGTTCAAAACACACAGTTTAGTTATACCTGAATTATAGATCACAGTCATCTTGTTCTTCCATTAGCTGCTGTTATTTGACACCATCTTTCTAAAATAAAATGATGAAACTAATTCATGTTGGATAGCATTTACATCTATTAGCAGATATTTGCAGATGTTTTATCAGGTGTGTATTAAGGAATAATAAGAGAGAACAGAATTGAGTGGTTGTTCATCTGCTAATATGATTTTTTTGTCATTTAGTCCGTAATTGCTACAGCTTTAGCATTATCCCTCTATAACTTGCCTGCTTGGGGATTGCTGTGGTATCAGCTGCCTTGCTGGCTGCTGTTCTCTTATTACAGTAAATTCATTGTGCTCCTTTGGGTGATGAGCCTGAAGATGTTTTATTAAGTTTGACGTGTTAAAATTTAGCTTATTAGCTCCACTTTCCTCGTGAGACGCTTAAATCTGACACAGTTGCTCTCTGCATTTTAACGTAATCTTCATTGATAAAAAGGAGTTTCACACATCACACATATAGAAAGGACCACTGCAAATCTGGCCGAGGTGTCACAGCTGAGCATCTAGTTCAGTATTTCCACGTTTCAGGCTTTGTGTCTCTTCGCCACTACAACATCTGATCATTTGCATACGGTCGAAGTAAGTAAGTACTGTAAGTGATGTGGTGGTGGAGGAAAGAAATAGTACCTGCTAGACTGCTTCCTAGTAGCAATATATACAGACATGGTTTCCACTTCAAAAGATAATGATGCCAATATTACTAGAAGTCAAATATAATCCAACGTTCGCAAATGTTTTTCACAGTTTTAATTATGTTACTGTACTAAAGAGCTGCAGTGGAAAGGGGCCATAGCCTTATCTGTATATTTAAAAAAGTAAGAAACACTGTTTGTCACTTTCTATTGTCCAATGTCTTGAGAGTGCTATAAAAAACACTTCACCTCTAATGCCTTGGAGTGACATCTCATAATTACCAGGTTGGCGTGAAACCACTCAGATCAGTGTTGTTTTTGGCAGCCATTTTGGATTTCAATGCTTATTAGTTTTAGTCACATTTTAGTCATTTCTATATGTGACAGTTTTAGACTAGTTTAACTCGACGAAAAGGCAAAAACGTTTTAGTCAGTTTTAGTATTTAAAAAAGAAAGTATAGTATTAGTCTTCTTTTTATAGTAATACAGCAGTAACACTGCTCAGTACACAGACAGCATTATCAAATTAATCTTACCTTTAGAAGGACTATTCAACCTTTCTTTCTCCGTCTGTGTGATCCCGACTAGCTAGCGGAGGTTGTGCTAACATTAGCCAGCACAACATCCTCCATCTCTTCTTCACTCTTTACACTTCATTTTTCGTTTGTTTTTTTTTTTTGTACCTGCGTCTTTCTTTTTCTTTTTTCTTTCTTTTGACAGCCCCGCTGGGCTTTCTGCCATTTTCCGCTTATTTTCTGTCTTTCTTCCGCTCGCTTGTCCCGTATATTTCTCACAAGCTAACTGACAGGAGGTGAGATAAAAATTAATCCCACTGTTTTTAACCTTCACTGATTCAGGATGTGTGTGATGTAAAACACCTGTTCTCTAGGCCCGCCCACCCTGATCATTAGCCAATCAACACAGAGCATTCCCACTTGCTTAATGCCAATCAGTGCTATTTCCTTCATATGATTGGATAATTACTTTTTTTCCCACATCACTGAGGGCTTGTGCCCAGATTGCCCATATGATGATCCGGGTGTGCCACCCACTGACATTTTCGTCCAGTCTCGTCATGTTTTTTTGGTGGGTGAGATCCTTTATTATTTTTCCGATAGGACAGTAAGAGAGAGACAGGAAATACAGGGGAGAGAGAGGGGAAGACACACAGCACACGGACCCCAGCCGGGATTCGAACCGGCGACCACTGCACCAAGACCCAGGCCTCACGTATGTGTGCGCACGCTTAACACAACACCACCAGCGCCGCACCAAATCGTTACATTTTAATTTATTCTTGCAAGAAGGTGAGCTGTCAGACAACCGACTGTGTGCTCAGCTGGATGAGGACTAACAAGTGATGACAAAAAAAAGCACAGATATTTACTATATATGATTATAAAACATGAGGAGGTTTAAAATGGATTTCACCTCAGTTTTGGCAATCAATGGCACATCCAATTGACAAATCATTTATAACTAAAACTAGCTAAATGTACAATGTGTTTTCTTTGCTTTGTTTCACACTCCTTTTCTGACGCTAACAAAAACCAATAGCTGAAGTGCGTACGGCGTTATTAATGTTGGCAAAATGCTACGAGTTTGCTGCTTCTCAGAGACTCATATTAACAAAGACAAAGCTAGAAAGATGTCAGATCTATTTCAGGTCACATTTCAACTATTTGAACATTTCCTGGAGAAAATCCCCTTCACACGGAATAATGATGCAAAATTACTTCTGAGTCACTTATCGTCAAGATTAAAGAAAGGAAAACGTTGTGCAGCCTGCACCACAGACTCACATCTGGCTCATCGCCAAACAAAAACGCCCATAACGGCTCACAACTCTGCATATATGCCTGGGTTATTATTACTCTCATGGCCGCTGAGATGGTGACACTAACCACAACCCTCCCTCTGAGACCCCAGAGCCCATCTGCAGGCTCCAAATCTGGATCCTACACACTGAGTGTCCAGTTACATCAGGAGTATCCTCTGTGTTTGAAGACACACTGAACTCTATTTGAGGATCTGAGAGGAGTAACTTGAGTCCTGGGTAAGTGTCCTAAGGGGCACGTGAGACCGACGAGTGGCAGAAAAGCAGTGTTGGAGTGGAAGAGCGGATGTTGTGGTGAGGATCAAAGTCACACCCGGTCGGGGCCCTTCAACTCAGTCCACCACGGGCAGCTTGTGTGTGTGTTTGTGTGTGTGCGTTTGATCTGGTGTCACTATGTGTGTATGTGTGCGCGTTTGATCTGATTCATAACCCTGCTACTGCTGGCTAAATTCACACACAGTTGCACACATGCATCCACAGGCAGGCAGGGCAGACACAGTCGCACACAAGCACAAACACAAACACACACGTCCACGCACAAATATAGCTTTGATAGTGACTCACTCACACTGCGTAACCCTCCGATTCATTCACCCTTTGAGTCATGAGAGAATCAGGCTTGTACAATAGTAAGGCTGATTTAAAAAATTAGACACACTTCAGAGAGAGAGAGAGGGGGATTAAGAGGACACGTCACCAGAAATATTAATAGTGTTTTATTTAATCGCATCAGTGGCAAATTGTACCTTTATGCTCCCCCGCCAAGCTCTGCCAAGTTTTGTGTTTGGATTATGAATATGGCTCTGGCACAAAATGTAGATTTATCTGAAATTTATGAAGGCGGCATGAAGCAAAGCTATTCAAAACATTCAAGGGAGCTAAATATATGAGACATTTATGACCCCTGGCGAACCTTTCCTCTCTGCCGCTCTACTCTCGCAGGCAAAAAGGTGGAGAGCAGACGGAGCAGGAAGAAGGAGAGAACTGCAATTAAGGTTAAGTATTAAGACAGAATCATTAAGTGAATTAAATTATTTGCTTAATGTCCTGAAGAGCGGGGCAATTGCCCAATTATGTTAATCAGGGATATGCAAAGAAGATGAGCAGAATAAATCCAACGCTGCAAACAAAATGTATCATACGTAAACACAGTAGAGAAGTCATACTGACAAAGCCTCTCATACCTACTTCTACTTTGTCTTCTTGCTCAAACACACAGACAAACACACACAGCCACGCACATAAGCTCGCACACACAGCCAGAATGTGCGAATCGTGCGTGTGTATGGGGAAGCCAGACGGCAGTGTGATTTAAGCCGCGCAGGACTTAGCGAGGCAGCCCCATCCCTGTCACCCTGCTCAGCTCATTACATAAAGTGGTCTCTAAAAATGGTCACTCAAAAAAAAAAATAAAATACTGTAAGCACACACCTGCACGACCTTACATGCATATGCACGCATGCATGCTCTGTCCCACTCACACTCTATTCCTCTTTCCCTGCTTTCTCCACCTCATTTGCAAATTGTTCATCTTTGACCTAAATTTTTTATCACAGTATGTCAGCCAAACTGCACTCTCTCTCTCTCTCTCTCTCTCTCTCTCTCTCTCTCTCTCTATCTCTCTCTTTCTCTCTCTCTCTCTCTCTTTCGGATACACATACAGAGAGAGTCTGGGTCATTTCAGGTTTTACCTCCCCGGTCCGACCCGCATGCATCAACTGTCTGCGGCCCCTAAAGGAAAAAAAAGCCGGGGTAAAATAAAAATAAATAAATTTTAGAAAATGTGGCAGCGAACGGAAGAAGAGGAGACATGAGTAAACAGGAAAGGCCCTGTGTGAGCTCCCCCACAACGCCACTCGGAGGCTTTCGTCTGTTATCTCCAGGAACATCTTCCTCCTCCTGAGTCAGACCCCCACCAGTGCACTTTGGTCCACCAGTCCTCTCTTTCCGCCTGCTCATCCCTCCCCATATATGCACCTCCTTCTTCTCTACTATAATCTACTTCTCCTTTGCTCTCGGCTTTCCTTTTTTCGTTTTTCTTTTTCAAGCTCTCTTTTTGTTTCTCCGTGCTTTTTTTCCCCCCTCACAATTCCATTAGTATCCCGCTCTCCCTTACTCCGTCTCTTTCCGTTTCTCATAACGCTAAGTGGTCAAGGCACTCTAAATGTGCGAGAGTGTAGACGGGCCCAGGTGTTGGAAAAAAAAAAGAAAACAGAAGACCCACAAAAGACAAGAGAACGCAGGCAATATTATTTAAACAGACTCTGGAAACCTGGTTGGCCTGAGCGCGCTGTCTGTGAAGATTCTGGTTCAGGGTGAGAGCATTGACACAGGCAGAAACACAGTCGCTGACAGTCTGACGGGACGGACAGACTGAGAGACAGAGTGCCAGGCAGACAGACGGTTTGTCTCACTATCCTGTATCTCTCCCTATCTCCTGATTCCTGTCGTTATTCACCGGGACAGAAGCTCCATCCCTCTGTTTTCCGTCCAAACAGAGATTATGAATCAGCAGCACAAGGGAAGGGAAAAAAGGAGAGGAAACAGAGACAGAATGAGCAGAGGAGTTAAAGCAGACTAAACGTGTGATAACCGACTGGGAAGAGGTGACAGGGAGAGGAAGTGGTAGGTAAAAATGAGGCAATTTGAAAGTGACAGACAATATTGAGTGGGAAAATTAGAGAAGGGACGGCAGAAAAAGCAACGGAAATCAGAAGCGTTTGAGGGAACCATAAAGAGCCAATGTGCGAATTAGAGGCCGTCATTTACTCCATAATCAGCTCGGTGCTGAAATAAAGCAAAGGTCCCTCTCCTCCTCCTCCTCCTCCTCCTCCCCCGTTGTTCCTCTCTCTGTCTCACCCTGTCGTTCTTTTTCTCGCAGCAGTCTGACAGCTTTCCCAGACAGCCAAATGCTCTTGCTCTGGCCAACGTGGAGGAGTCGGGACGAGTGCAGGGAATGTTTACCAGACCGAACCATCAGAAGCGTCCGCACTTGGTCTCCACTGTTGTCTTTTCGCAGCGTGGCTCAGGTGTGAGCGGAGGGCCCGTACTTTCTAAAGAGGGTGGCAGTTTGCTGCAGAGGGCCAGAGGCTGTATAACATAAAGCTGATATATTGTTGGATCAAACGTGCTCCGGCCCCAGAGGAAGGTTCAGAGTGGCTGATGTTGTGTTACATTTACAGCATCCCCAACAATGCCAAAGTGCCATTAAGGAAAGCTCAGAACTCCAAACAGACCCCGGGGCAGTGCACCAAAGGCAATCTCTGAGGAAAATGTTTGTTTAAGCCTTGAAAGTCCTAAATTTATCTCATGTAGATCGGGGAACGAGTGGATCTCCATAACATAAGTGCTGAAACGATTTACAAAATTAGACCAGGACTCACTTTACAGGTTTAGGACTTTAAAAGATAATTGAAGAGACCTATCTATAGAATAATTTTGTGCGAGTCCTTGATTTTTAGTGGTGCAATAACAGTAAGAATAAAACATTGTGACAAAATTTAAAAACAAGACCTTTGCTGACTTCCTCAGTTGACTATAACACCCTGTAGACTGATTTCTATGTAAAGGATGGGTTTGTGCATACTACAGTGTCTCTAATCTTCTCTACAGCGTAAACAGTGTGCAACACTCGACAGTTAATGTTGACTCCATAATCATAACTCATGTTTATACACAATTTAAATTGCTTTATCTTAAATGTTGATGGAGCTGCTGCAACATTAGCATAGATATGATCTAAACTCTATTAAAAAAACAAACATTTTAAAGGTTGTTTGCTTGTCGTCTTGAGGATAGACCTGACAAAATGTAATTCAGTCATTTTACAAATTGGCATCACTCTGCAATTATTTCAGCAACTTCTTGATTAGTTGACTGCAGATAGATTAAAGCAGAATCTATTTATTTCGGGATTACATCACTATAGCAAGTTGAGTCAGATTCTCAACACAGGCAACACATTTTTTTTTATTATGTCTAGTTCACTTAGCATTAGTGTTTTCATCCAGCTAATGTACCACTTCTGATGTTGCTTAGCCTGTTGGGAAAAAAATAGACAAACAGTAATAAATAAAAGTAGCTAACAAGCTATCGACACAGTATGCACAACTGAAATGAAAGCTATCCCCCGTGTATGACTGCTTACATGCAGCCTGGAGAAAGAAGGTTTTGGCCTTAATTTCGGTTCCATTTCTGCTACTCCTGTCAAGGTTTTCTCCAGTTTTCCCCTTGCTTAATGCTTTTGTCAGAGTTCTGGTCATTGGAAGCCTTTTGTTGCGAAGCAGCTGCAGATATGATTTGTATTATGTAAGTTGACTTTACACAAAAAAGTCCATATCTGTACATGATGTAAATCCTAAAACAAGGTTCACTTTGTACTTTTTTGTTGAGATTTCAACCACATCTCGTGGTCTTCCTGAGTGGACAACATGCTCAGTTCCCATGGAGATATGATAGAGATAGTTTAGGCTGACTTTCCTAAATGATGACGTGGAACAATTGTGTGTGACTGTGTCAGTAAGATATCAAGTTGAGACTTTCTGAACAAACTGTAATAAATTTCTACAGTTTCCTAATTCTGGAAATTTGTCAAAAAAAAATCAAACCCTTACATTTTGTGATGTAGTCAAACTAGTTTGTAAGTGACGAGACTGACAGACATTTTAATCAGCTGGAGGTTAATCTTTACAGATGTTTTGCCTTTGTGTGCTCCCCGTCCTGTGCTCATGCCAGCACGCTAACACACACTTTTACACATACACACACACACATAAGAGCACCAGCCAAGCGCCCATCAATCCCTTTTACCGGCCTAGCCAAGCCATCGATCAGTGTGTATGTGTGTGTGTGTGTGTGCGTGCATGTGCAAATGTGTGTGTGTGTATTTCAGTGTGTTCGCATTTGTGTGTGTGGTCTTCCGGATTGATAAATGACCCCGATTAGTGGCGACTGACCGCTCTATGATTGCAATCTAAGTGCAGTGGAACAGCTGTTCTCAGAGCAGTGTTGTCTAGGGCACTCTGTGATTAATACAACAGCACTTTAATGAATTACAAACTGACCACAGTCCTGGGATCTGCTGGCCAGTCATAATTACATCCACTCACCTGCAAATTGTGAGGACGTCAGTAAAAAAAAAAAAAAAAAAAAGCACCCTGTGAAAACATTTAAAGAATGAAGAATCTGGTGTTTGAGTTTAAAAACAACTAAATGAAACAGCAAGAAGATTCATTTTCTGATCTCCCCATCAGTCCATCTCAATTGTTTGGATAAGCTGTCAGTCTGGATTGGTGGAATGTAGATAAATGATGTTTGTCTGTATGAACAAGACTCTTTGCTAGAACACTTTTTTTTCCTTTCTCACTTTCATGAAATCCCTCGGTATGTCTCACTTGTTGTCGCCCCCTATTCTGTCTCATTCCTCCCTCCACCCTCCTGACCCTCAGTCCTATCGACCCCTCCCGGATACTGACAATCACTCACGCGCACACACACACTGACACATCTGCACACTTACACGCACACACAGATCCATGCTCAGATCCACACCCATCTCCATCCTTATCTCTACTCTATCTCTGTATCTCCACATCTATTGGGTATACCTGTAACCTAGCAACAGAGCAGAGCGAAGACCCTCCCCTACCTGCTCGCTGCTCTGACTGCTGGACCTGACAGCCAATCAAAATTGTGCCAGGGTAGCAACAAGAGACAATCCAACGTTTGCTATAAATGGGAGTTGCCCCTTGGTCTATACCCTTTTGACCCCTTATGCAGGCAAGAAACAAGCATACACATGCACCTGTGCGGCCTGCTTTTGTGCTATTCTGTCTCATACGGATGCTAACACACACACGCACACACACAAGTCTCTTGAGGCCACCAGGAGAGATCACGGGATTGGGCTGACTTGCCTGTTGATTTCACAACCACCAATGCTTCATTAGCGGAGTGAGGAAAAACGTAACACAACGCATCGTGTGAGTGTGTGTCTGAGTGTACCTTCGGATGAAAAACTGCTAAACTAAGCTTCCGTGAGGAGAGAGAGAAAGCAGCTCAAGACTCGCGGCACATGCACGATGTAATGCAAGATAAAATATGTTTCACATCAGAACAACACATCTCCATCAGCACAGCTCAATCCATGCAGTCGGAGTCGGGGTGTATTTCTTCTGTGTTGGAGACCAGCCGACATCGTGGTCAAATGAAATATGGCCTCCGTGCTGTTTGATCACTGCCAATGACTACTTCTCAATTTACTTCTCTCTGTATGTGATGACGAATAAAATGTCTGATGGCTAAAGGGTCTGAATACTGTCTTCCTGCAGTACCATGGTGGTCTAACATCAACTTTTTTGTGACACAAATACTCAGATACATGACAGATAACTAAATCCAGACCTAAATCCTATTAACAAGTGCCACATAGACATTCAGAAGTCTCAAAATTCAGAGATGATTCTTTTCAGTTCTCTCCCTCCTCCACATGGATGGATTACCTAACTGACTGGGCACAGAACCAGGATCCCAAGTGATAAGGGGTCCCCACAGTCAGAGACTCGCTATGCAAAGTGCCAGCTATTCAGATTTCTTTTAGCAAAGCAGAAATCCTACTTAAAAGCTGAAGGAAGTGCAGAAACAGCTACTTCAAGTTGCCACAAATGAGAGGCCATCATGATATCTTCAAAGAAAGGGATTACAGCTGTGGGAGGAGCCGCAAAGGTCCCGCATTTAGAGAGCCCATTAATTATGATGCAATAAATTAATTAACTCAAACTCAAGCATTGGATGCTTTAAGAGTCTGTTTGTGTGAGTGAGTGGGTTATTTTTTTTTAAAGACGTGAATAACTTAATAGAATCAAGCACTCTCAGAGGGTTCAAACAAATTAGAAGTAGCACATAAATGTTAAGTGCTCTAACCTTTCTCTGAGTTAAACTATGTTAGGATTAGGCTCACAAGTCCTGCTCAGGTCAGGTTCAAATTTTGGACCATAGCACAAAAAAAAACTACTTCCTGTGTGTTTCCTATGAGTATGAATACAGCCTCAGAATCTAAAGCAGCAGCTTCCTGATAACCACTGAGGTCTTTAAAGTTTGAAACTCACTTTTATTAACTTGATATGTGTTATGTTATTCTCCATTTAGGTTCAATTGCTACATTGTCTTGTTCTAAAGCACTCTGTGTTATGCTATGAATATTGCAATAATATTATCAATTCTATTTTACTTTACATCATCCACAGATATCACGCTGCACTCATGCTTCATTGTCCTCTATCTTTTGGATTAACCTGTCTTGTTGCCTCCTTCTTTTATTTTCACAGGCTGGGACAGCAGCGCGCGAGCCCCTTATCTACCTTTGAATTGTAAGAGCTCCCTGTCTTGCTCTGTTGATGGATCTGGTTGTGCTGCTTTTGAGGAGAGCGATCAAAGCGGGAAAATTGTGAGAATTAATCAGACTCTTGTTGGATAGGTGGAGAGGGAGAGGAGACACAGAAGGGAGAGATCTTTGTCCACAAATATGTGCACATCCCTTTCACGTGCAACTTGACTTTATCTGCAAAGCAATCCACTTAATAGTGAAGGAAAATCACCAGGTTATTAAGTGTTAGAGCTGTTAGAGCTTTGAACTTCTATATCCCACTATCATAGGAATTGATGAAAGAGAGGCTGAGATCTTTTGTCTTTTTACAAAAACGTATCTATGTTTCCAACAGAAACTGACAAATAAGGCCTCTATCCAATCCAATGTAGATCTGTATGAACCACTGTGCGTGTGTGTGTGTGTGCGTGTGTGTGCGTGCATGTGTAGGTGTGTGCGTCTGTGAGTGCTGATGAGGTGAGGGGGCAGCATTTAAGCCAACCTCCATTTCAGTTAGTGGGCGACCCAGACATGACCATTAAAACATCCACGGGAGCTCACTGTCAGTGATCCTTTACAGTACACCACCTCATGAGAGCAACACAGGTGCCTAAAATTTTCTCTGTGCCAGAAAATGTTTTTTGATGATTGCAACGCTGTTTACAAGACGAGTGTCGCGATAATTCTGCAATGGCAGTACTTTTGATGATGCTGAAAGAATCACAACAAGGGAAGAGTCATGTTAATAATCCTGCAGTGGTCTTTACCCATCTAATAGTATTCCTGTAAGGGAATTGTGTATATTGTTTATACAATATTTAATTTATAAACCAGACTTATGGAGAAATAACTGTAAATTTCCTATAATCCTGTGCACACTTTTCATTTGATGCTCTCCTGCGTATATTACTTCAGCTTAGAGGAAACATATTTTCATCTCAGTAGGGATGAAAATGAGTACATTCAAAGTTGCAGCTCAGACTGAATCCAGTCTCAACCTTACATGGTATGTGCATATCAACAGGCTGGAGAGAATCATACTGAATAATGATTGATAATGACTGAGAATTAGAGAGGCTGTAGCCAGCATACTTGAGGTTTAGAAATGTATACAACTCTGCTGTAATAAAGCATTAAAATGAACCTTTAGTAGATTAACAATGGGAGCTGGTATCTCGTAAGTGATTCAACAGAATATTTCATTTGTGTATACACCATGTCTACTATACTTGAAGTCACATAAAAGTAAAAAGAGGATTTGAACACCAGCATGTCAGTGCTTCTTTTGCAAAACTATGATGAATCTCTCCATGAAAGTGCAAGGACAATAGCGCAGCAAATATGTATACTTGTTCCGAAAGGCCGGTGCGTGAAGCATATTGCAGCCTTTAGAGACAGACAATGGGAAGGTCAGTGAACTGAGGCCACAAGGACCAGAGAGCCTCTTTGTTCTCCACCCAACTCTTTCTCTGTTCCTCTCTTACTCTCGCTTTCATTCTTATTGTAGAGCTGCCGACTCAAACTCATAGACACAGAATCTATGCATATACAAGGGAAAGAGAGTGCAAGGTAAACCACCTTTTATGTGCACTTTTTTACCTAAGGGTGTATTCTACATGATCCTGGCTGCAAAAAGGCCACCTTAGGTGTGCTTGAACTGGTCAGCTGTGGAAAAAACGCAAAGCGAGACCAACCAGACGGTAGGATTATGCAGCGAATGCCACATTTATCCCAAACAGCCTCAACATCACGCTACAATTCATTTAGATTTGCACACATCTGGCACAAAACCATAGAGGAATTGACCGCTTGCTAAGCCCCACCACCCTTAGTTACTGTTGCTACGCCTGTCAAGCTTTCCATTCTGGCTTGGCACATGTGGTTTACAACTGTGGCAGATTTACAGCTCCAAATATTTTTTATTTTTTTAAACACTGCCTCTGTTTTTTAAATGCTGCTTCTTTGGGCAGAGAATTACTAATGGAGGTGGTTTGCTGGACAAGCAAACAATTGTAACACGAGTTAAGAGCAGACCAACACTGTTTAACAAATTCTTCATGTTTTGCTATTTTCTTGTATATTTGGTTTAGTATCAATCGCACTGCAGCACCAGAGGCCAACTTGGAGAAAACCAAAAGCCAGACGGGCCTGCTGTGCCCGGTTACTGTTGCTGTGCTGTGAATGGATCATCAATGGATCACTGTACTGAGTGGTCAAGTCTGCATTATAATGTGGCAGGAAACAGTGTGAAAGAGCTTCCTTTAAGAAAACAGAACATGCATAAGAAATGTGTCAAGAACTTTCAAAATAAGAGTGATGCTTTAACTATGGAATAATACCACAAACCATTGTCCAGTATCCAATGGAAAAATGAGATGGTGCATTTTTATGTTAATTTTAACAGCAAACAACACTTTTTAAAACATTTTTCAGTTTTAGAGGTATATGGAAGACGGCAACATCTTCGCCAAGCCGGTGAGGAAAAAACGCGCCACCCGACACCATGATTCGGTTGCTCCCAAGAAAACGACAACAGGCTTCTTTAGATATATATAAAGCAATGAAGTATTACTCTAGGATTTGAATTGAGTAGTAAAGTTAAGTTTTACTTTGAACTCAGAATCAATAACATTTGACACAAATCAAATCTTTCAGTGTAGCCCAAGTTTCATGAAACTTTCAAGGTATTTCCATTTGACGCTACCACCAGAGGGCGACACTATGATGTTCCAGGCCCGTAGGAACTCAGTGGGCAGCGAGGTCTGCAAGGTCTGTCTGGTGGGCAGAACAGAGAGAGGAAGACAGAGACGGGGGGTAGAGGCAGAATGTGTGTGGGAGAGAAAAAACACTAAACAGAAGGTGAGGCGAGACAACTGAGTGGGGGGCCATGAGACTGAGATGTACTCAGAAGGAGTGTGTGTGAAAGCGTGTGTGTTTGTGCATGAGGCTTATGTATGAGATCTTGCATAAGCGCAGGTGTCAGCAGGTGCATGCAAGCACTAATACAAAGTGGTGCATTGGCATCTGTGTGTGTGTGTGTGTGTGTGTGTGTGTGTGTGTGTTTGTGTGCCTAAGGACAATACTGCTCCCTCATTACCCAACTGTTTCCTCCAGTCCAGCACTAATGAGGAGCCTCACCGTCTCCGTGGTAATCAAGGTCAAGCCTAGGCCAACACACAGAAACGGACACACGCGCACACACCTTCACATACTTTGCGGAACCACAGTGTGCACGCGTGTGTGCGTGCGTACGTGTGTTTGCACGTGCACAGCTGAATTTAGTGGCACCCTTACAACTGGCCGCCACACTTTATTTGGATTCATACGAATAACGAAAGAGGACACCGACAAAAAGCGAGAGGCAAATGGGTGGAGTTTTGTAGGCTCCCACATGATGCAAACAGTTTCATAGGAAGGATGTGGGTGTGATGTTATGTCCCTACAGTCTCCTCCTCCTCTTCCTCCTCCTCCTCCTCATTTTAGCGAGATGAAGACAGACAGAACACCAGGGAGAGGATGCATGCGTGAAGACAGGTAGAGTCAGGTTGAAAATGGGGGGAAAAGACAAAGACGCACGAGGATGATGAGAGAAAAGAGAGGGGAGGGAGAGCGAGGCAGGGTGTGATATACGGTGGAACAAGACTGGGAGGAGAGGAGAGGAGAGGAGAGGAGAGAGGGAGGAGTAATTAAATGAAAAGAGCAAGACTTAGCTCTTTAGTCTCATCCCTCAAGACTGGCCTGACACTGCTACAGCTAGCTAATGTCATAGCAACAGGGAGAAGGAAAGTCTAATGGGTGCGGCACAGACGAGAGGAGTAAAGAGCAGGTACAGGCGAGGGAGAGGAGGTGAGGGAGGGGTAGACCGGGCGAGGGAGGACGGGACGACGGAAAGGCGAGGAAGGAAGGAGGGACAGAGACTGAGAGAGAGATGAGCGCCGCAGAGTCAAGGACAGAGACATCAGGCTTGGAGTGATGTGAATGATATAAACATGGAGGAAAGGGAATGAAACAGGAGGGGGGAGGCATGGAGAGTGAGAGGGCTGGCAAAGAGCCAGAGGAATAAAGGCCATACTGTCCCCTTCTCCCTCTCCATTTCCCATCTCTCTTTCTTCTTCTCTTCCGCCGCTGTACCTGTGTTTACCATTGTTCCTATATCTAATTATCCCCCCTGAATAATTCACTAGAGTATCAATAATTCAGCTTTAATTAGCTAAGACACACCAGACAGACTTGGACCCCACTTCAACGCAGACGTCAAACAGAAGCAAACACACACAGTGGGAGACGTTTGGTTTTGGGTGGCCTAAAAAGGGAGTGGCACAAGTGAAAAGAGGAGCAGGAGACAGTGGGAAACTAGGGGGAAACTAAGACCTTAAGAATCTTATAGATCTGTGGAAGCAAACTTAGAAACACTGTTCTGGAGGTCATTTTGTTGGCAGGAATGTGTTTTGCAAAATGTGAGAATATATAAGATTGCTATTTAGCCATCATAGTTTCATGAACTGAACTACCTCTATGTAGCTACTACTGTTTCATCACAGCTTGGAGGAAACTGTCATACCATTCCTGAATGTATAGTGGTGTGAAAATACTTAGATAGGGTTGACGCTGTTTGCCGCCTCTCAAAAATGCTACTGCCTTACAATAAGGTAACAACAACAAGCAGTCTGAAGTCACCTGTTTGCCATCATGTCATTTTTGTATGTATGTACTTACATAAACATCACAACCATTTCCTCATTAGCGCAGCCTGACTGTAATCATGTGGATTTCCGCCACATCCTGTCTACACCTCCGGAGGCGTGGCTCTTTGTGACAGCCACTCGGCAGCAACGCTTTTGGGGGAGACACGCTGCTGGATGTGAAGTGTGCGGTGAAGAAAATGTGTCACAAGTCCAAGCACTTTCAAGTTGCTTGGGCCTCTTGACATGAAAGAGTCTGACGGTCATTCACCGGCAGCAGGTAGAGAAAAAAATGGAGGGAAGGCAGCGCTGACAGCTTCATCTCTCTCTCTCTCTCTCTCTGTTGCTGCCACCTCTCCATCTTATCCATGTTCTGCAAATCTTTTTATTTCCTTGTGAATCGTTGGCAGGTTAAGCGCAGAACTGGGACCCTGTTTCATCCATCAATTCCCTCAATGATTTCCAAAGACACTTGCTCCAATACACACACACGACTCGTACACAGACATCCCCACAACAGCATCTTTCTGATAGAGACGGATTAGCAACTCGGACCAAAGCCACTATAAAAGATTCTTGCCTAGAGCTTATGACTCACGTCTGTGTATGCCTGTTCGTGTCTGAACAGTGAGTGTGTGTGTGTGTGTGTGTGTGTGTGTGTGTGTGTGTGCGTGTGTGTGTGCATGTGTGTTCCAGCCCAAATAGAGTGTACACCAATGAGA
>JAOXYL010000065.1:15001111-15011489 GCA_028564955.1 Terapon puta | reverse complement strand
TGTGTGTGTGTGTGTGTGTGTGTGTGTGCTCGGTTTTTCCCTGTGCATGCGTGTGAGCCTGTGTGGGTGTGTGAAAGTGAACCATCCAAACTCCTCAGTGTGTTTTCCGAGCGCTTGTCAGCTTCAAAGACGCGGGTCAAACCAACAGGCACCTGACACAAGCTAACTTCACGTACCGCTGCCATGACGACAGAAAACAAACAGAAAATGAAAACACGCTGGATTTTCATAATGACCGCTCAGTGCCTCTCTCTCTCTCTTTTTCTGTCTCTTTCTCTCTCACTCTGTAAGACTGGACAGATGACTGGAGCGAAGGATGTGGGAAGAGAGACTGAAATCTGTCACTTGTGTTATTCCTTCTCTCTGTCTCTCTGCAGTGTTTTTTTTTTTGTTTTCACCTTCAGCCGCAAATGATTGAACTTCCTCACCTCCTCGCTCTGGTTTTCTCCTCTCTTCCCGGCCTCCTGAGCAGGCCTGACAGTTCCAGCTTAATATTTAACCACTGGACAGGCACACGCGTGCACACACACACACACACACACACACACACACCTATGCAGAGAAATGCACAACTGTACAGATGGAGATGTATTCATGCACAAATCAGCAAATCAAACACCCCTGCGAAGGTTCAAATTCGAAACGGAAAGTCTGAGGGTGACAGCGAGAACAAAAAGAGGCGTCTGTCCCTCCTGGAGAACTTTCCGCGTCTCACCTTCTCGACGGGCTTTGTGGCAGAACCCGCAGGCTTTAACATGGCGGTCGCTGATGCCACCGCTAATGACAAGTTATGTTTTCAGGCGAAGCTGCATGAGATTGTCCATTATCTTTCTCCCTACTGGCCTCTTCCTCTCCTTCCCTCCCACTCTCCCCCTCTCTTGTTCTTTCTCTCACTTTTCTTTTTAATTACCTGATGTCTCCTCTTCTGGCCCAGACGCCAATAGAGATGTGAGCGGCACCGTCTGCACTGAACCGTCTGTGTACATCTGATCTCTGATCTTTCCTCCGTCTGACTCTTTGCGTGTGTGTGTGTGTGTTTCCTTAAGTGTGCCTATTATGTGTGTATCTAGACACAACCTGTCTGTACTTTCTGTCTGTGAGTATGATGGTTTTTACAAGCGTTCATACAAGCATGTCAACAAACATTCTCAGTCGCGTTTAGACCAGAACAAAAGAAAGACAGATTTAAATGACGGGCTGTTGGGATTAAATGAGCTATGAACAAACGCAATCAAGAATACAAATAAACACAGTTCACAAATAACAAACACAGGATGTTTATAGATGTCTGTATGTTTAAAAGATACAGACTTAGGGTGAATTTTAAAAAGTTTTCATTATCAATTAGTCAGCTAATTATTTTATCAGTCAATCTTTTTAAAACTTCAGGAAATGATAAAATCCCAATTTCCCAGAACCTATAACATATTAAAATGTGTTTGTTTTGTTTGAGTAATGATCTAAACCCAAAAGATAATCAGTTTACTTTCAAAGGAGACAAAGAAAACAAGCATATTCACATCTCAGAGGCTGGAACAAGTTCATTGTTTTGGCATTTTTTTGCCTCTAAAGTGACTGAAAAAACGATTTATCGATCATCAAAATTGTGGCTGACTGTGCGTCTGCCATGTACTTTTCCTTTCTACGTGTCCATGTGTTTGTACTCGTTCCTGTTTCCTGTGACCGATCTCGCTGGGACGTCGTTTCTCTCTCCTGGTGCCAAGCTCAGGTTCCCCATCTGCGACATGCACGAGGACAGAAGCGGCTTGTTGCACTTCAAACGCAGCCGAGAGGCCTCTGGCACCCTTGGCGCTGCAGCAGAGGCGACTGGATACTGAGACTGAAAGTTACCTGCCAATGGGGTCCTCTGTGTGTGTCTATGTGTGTTTGGCAGGGATTTAAGAGCCTTCATTCCTCTTGTCATTGTTGGCACAAGAAATGCAACATGAGGAGGGCTTTACAGTGCGGTTTTATAAAAGAAAGCATGCCTTTTTAGTATCAAATATCCACCTCCTGTGGGCTTGAAAGGTGGTTGTTAACATTTCTATAATGTATTAGCCAGGCTAGTCATTTATCACATAAAAATGCCCAACATATGTTGTTTACAGATTCTCAAATGTCAAAATAAGGGGACAATTTTAAGGCCTCACAAGAGGTTTATAGGTTTACAACCATCATTAATAAATTAGATGTAGATGGATAGGATCTGAAACTAGAAAGCTCAAAGTTCAAAGTATCTTTATCATTCCCTTATGGATAAATTTGATGCAGCTAGGATCATATAAAATATGCAAAAACCATCACTGCTGGACAGCCAACAAACAACAGGACATGACAGGCAGAGTGGTTATAATAGGAGGTCATTCATTGTCCAGGTCAGAGTGGACAGTACAAAGCAGTACAGTCAACAATTCAAAAGTATCTACTATTTATCATGTAAATGTAAATGGGTAGAAATGAACCTTGCGTCTCTTAAAATGACAAACTGAGGCTGACAGCTCAACCAGGAGGGGGATGATCACAGCACTCCAGAAGTGGTAGCCATCCTAAACAACTATTGTTATAAAAAGACTATAAATTGGGCTGGACTTGAACCAATTTGATGAGGAAACCAAGCTAACTTCAAGTTGCCATACCAAGCAACAACAGAAATAATATAAAAGAAAGTAATGATCACGTTTGTGATGTTATAACAGTTAATATTCTTCATACCTTTTTTGTTATCCAGGAAGCTTTAACATTAGCATGACATTCAAAACAAAGTTGACACAGTTACCAAGAAAGATATACAAGTACTTATAGCTATCCACTGACTCAACACCAGCACCTTTAATGATGATTAGTGCAGGATTAGGAAAAGGCTTTCTGATGCTCATTAGCTATGTCTTTAGTGAAGAAAAGAGCCATCGCACAGAGATACAAAGCCATACCACAGGCCCATGCTGGTGCTCTTCCCTTTCAAGCAGACGTATTACCAAAGCATCATCCGCAAATTTGATAATGTGTCTGTTTTCATGGTTGCTGTGGCAATCATTTGCTTTAGAGTACGGGGGGGGAGACAGCAGCCTTGAGGAGAACCAGGTCCAAAGAGTGCAGCTGATTTGGAAAGGAGCTGTTAACCCTCACACGCTGGAACCTATCAGGCAGCAAAATCCAGTATCCAGCCATTTGAATCCAGTTTAAAAGATTAATTTGCCTTTGATGGTGCAAATAAATGTGGCTGTATAGTATTAAAAACCAAGGAGAAATCTATAAATAACACCCTAGACTCTACTGTAGTTCCTGTCCTCTTCTTGTCCCCTTGATACAGAAAATTTTGCAGTTTAATAGTCGCTTCCACACCTCTGTTAAACCTGTTGGCAAATTTAGAGAGATCAAGGACTTTCTTCACCTGTAATAAAACTTCACTCTTAATGCGCTTTTCTTGTGTCGACATAATTAAACATGTCGATGCTACTGGCCTAAAGTCAACGTCTTTGGGTTTTAGTCTAAGCAATCAGGAGTTTAATGTCTATTGATACCATAATTTAAGGACCCTCTGTTAGCATCCATTTTGGCCAAAAGGCCAAGTATCAACATTGGTAGTTGTTCTAGATGGAAACAGAATGATTAAGTCCTTTGACACATTCAACAGACTCTGTCTTTACAGTGAGGAGGTTAGATTTTATCCTTTGAGGTCTTCAAGCTTGAAAACCAGATCCATCAGCCATCATTTTTACACATTGTAGCTGTGTAATTTGCAGGGATAAATGACACTTAGGGAACGCTGGATAATATTTTTCAGTGTGAGAAATGCTTTAAGAGTAAGGATGAGCAGAGGGATGTGTGTTATATACTCAGACTGAACAACCACCGTGTTTTACACCACATATTGAATTTTCCATCAACATTTGAGCACAAGGTTTTTTTAGGTGGAGGCCTACATTAACCAAATCAATACACTTATCAATAAATCAGAGAATACAAGTAGTTGTTCTTCAAATGTCACAACTAAGATTAAGTGGGTTACATGTTTTATTTTTCTTATGTTGTCTTCAAACGTGTAAAAAAACAAACAGGAGTTGGTTTGACTTGACTTCAAAGACTATCCTGTAAATCTTGTATCCTCTCTATCTCACGTCGGGCTGCAACTCAAACAGCTTAAAATCACAAGATGTTGTATTCAAGGGCTGAACTAGATACGGTACAATGACTGACGTTTGCGCTGATCAAACCGGAGTGCTTCTGATTACCAGGAACATGAGGGAAAATGAGGGAGACAGAGAGACTGAAAGCTTGAGTGAGATGAGAGGATAAAATACTCACTAACGGCACATTGCGTATCGAGTGGGATTAATGATTGAGAATAGGCCAATGGAAATGTGGCTAAAATACTTTACCTTGCTCACAGCTTTCTAATGGGGTGATATTTTATTATCTAACAGTGATACAATACACCAAACTGTGCCGCACAACAGCGATGTGTGTTGCCATACCATGTTGATGTTGATATCTTTCGGTGGGGCAGGACTGTTTTTGGTATTGTCTTGTATTTTTTATGATGATGTATCTTCACCTGTAGGACAGAAGGATGCCTGCCACTGTTACTGCTCAAACCCCGTCACCAGACAAGAGAATTTGCAAACTGCTACACCTCTATTTTTCACCTCGCTACATAAAGTTGGTAGTAAAAGTGTGGAATCAACCAGTATGGAAGTATTTCCAACAGATACTCTTCTTTGATTTACACTGTCCCCCTCCAGCTCATCCCACTGTTGAGACTGATTACAAAGTGTTTCCTTGATGCTCTGTAAAGAGTCGCTTCAAGTTTAGGTAGCAATTTTGGTGTTAGCCTTTCCTAGGTGAGCAAATCCAAACTGACGAATCTGCTTCTTCTCTCATCAGCCATGGCAGTTCAGCTGTGGCCAAGCACAGAGAGGTGACAAACACAATGTGAGCCACGTAGCCTGCATATGAATGACTCCTATTGCAAAAGGCATTTTATGAATCATAAGAAATCAGTTACCAAATAACTTCTGCTTTACGGTGTTTTTTATGGTCAGGGCGTCAACCTTGTCCTCAATGAACAGGAAAAGCACGGACAAACTGTATAACTTAGTGGTATGGTAACTTGCGAGGAAACAGTGGGTACACAAACACTGCTTTTCTGCATAACTGCTTAACCCTTTGCCCCGTGTCTTTCAGCACCGCACGCACGCTCGCACAAAATACACAAGCACATCTTTATGCCAGAAACCTTGTCGAAGGCCGCCCAGTGAATAGCAGCCATAATAGCGCGGCGCAGCAGGCAAGACACTAGAGAGAAGGGCACAGCGTGCACAGCAAAGATATCTGTCAGAGCAGACGGCCTTTTGAAAAGCATCACAACATCTATCAGCTAGAATCCTGTGCGATCTGTGTGGAGGAGATGCTTCAAGAAGTGTCAAGGAAAGCACAGTGGTAAGGCTATTGATATTCCTGCGAGCTGTAAGGTTACAGAGGACTGCTTTCAAATGAAACCGGCCTCTTTGAAAAGACACAACTATTTAGACACCGAGAACAGAAACAGCGAAACAAAGCTGTTTTCAATTTCGCAGTTACACAGTTGATTTTGAATGGGTTACATGGGGCTTTGGATGAAAGCGCGGATAAAGGACGGCAACCTTTCAAAGCAAGTATCACACACCATCGGTTCCAGGAAATAAATGCAACATCAGTGCGCCACAGTGCAACATCAGAGTGTTTAATCACTCCTGGTTGCCGCGGTAACGTAGGGGTCAGTAGGTCAGGCATACGTGTGGTTTAGCACTTTAGTGATTCCAGCCATTTATGTCACACTCAAACACACACAAGCACAGCCTCCACGTCTGCATCTATTCAATGTGACCTTCATCATTAGCTGGAATTAGCCTAATAATTCCAGGATAGGCCTGGAAAAGAGAACGGGACTGGGAAAACTGCCACATTCCCTCAGTTTCCCTCACACTTGTTTAACCCTCACTGCGTCAGGAGGCAGAGACGGGAATGACAGAACAGGATCAGGCCTCAGGGTGATGATTTGGGTGGTGGAGATAGGGGCTGGGATGTGGGAAACGGTGGGAAAATGGTTGCGTGCCACAAAGAAGTGGAGCATAACTGGATCTACAGACCATCCTCCCACTCACATCGCCTCTCCTTATCTGCATGTATGACTGACGACTCAACATCCTCCTCAAGTTTTTTGTGCTCAGCGTAATGTTGCTCTGAGTAATTCTCAGTGTCATATTTAAACAGGAAAGTTGGAATATGGATTTCGTTACACTCATTTCCTGATCCCAGCTGCACCTGAAATCCGATCCAAAGTAGGACTTTTTATTTTCAAAATTAATTCCTGGAAAAGTGCTTTTGCGCTGTTGTGCTGTTGAAGTGTCCCATTGAGGCTGATGTCTCACTATTTGTATTCACACATATAAAACATGCAGTATATTTTTGATTGTTTTAAAAAAAAAAAGCTTACAAAACAAGTGATGACTTAAAAATAATGGGGAGGGTATCCTGTACACACACACAAAGGGCGTAATATTCAATAAGAGGAACATAAAGGATACTGACGCTGTTGACGTGCAGCATTTTGGATCATTATACCAGTAGCATCAACATGTAAAAGTTCAGGTCTGTGCAGAGAACACATATGGCGAACCTTGCAAATTTAAACATTTGCTGCACATACCTGAGCATCAAGTGAGATGATTGGTCACTCCAACTCTTCCAAAGGTCATTATACAACAGAGAAGAAAAACTTAAAGTTATACTTGAAATCCATTCAATTACAAAAGAAACAGTCATGCAAAAGGTCTTCAAATGTGCTCATGTTCATGTTTACCAATGTGGAGCCCAGAGAAAACGTTCCAGACTTAACTTGTCTGGAAAAAACATTTGTGTTTTTCTAAGTCTGTCGGCGTCTTAGACTTTATGACTCAACAATGTTTGTCTGTAGTGTGACCCACTAAATATGAAGAATTAGTCATTTTCAATAGTAAACAGCAGTTAAAGATGGTTGGTAGCAGCTGTCCTGGATGACAAATGCCTCATGTTAAACAAATGGCTGCCAAGTATCTTCACTGCGGCCTTGTCAAAAATCACAAAATTGTTGTTCAATTTATTTCAACCAAGAAGTTGCCTCTATGTGGCATCCCTCCACCGTTACTTCTTCTCTGTAAACTCTATGTATACATGGGGACGAGTCAGGCAGACGGTTTACAGTGAAGCGAAGTTGTCCTCCCTGTGTGATATTTTTCTGGCATCCTCCGACATGCTGAGAGAATGGCTTTAGGAGTAATTTCCACCCCTCAGCCCTCTCTCTGTTGTTGTTCTCCTTGGTCTCGCCCCCTCAGCTGCCTGCCCTTCTTCCAGCGCTGTGATCGTGTCTGGTTATTAATTCATAGTTAAATCTAAACGGTCTGGACACTCACATAACCCCTCCACTGCTGTTCATTTTACGCTCGGGAGGGCCACCACTGCGTACCCCACGCCCACTTAAGGCCAACAAACACACACGCAGGCTCGCTTTCTATTTCACCCGTGTGCGCATCAAGACACCCCCCCCCCCCCCTCTCATCTGTATGCACAGCAACTTCTCTGCGTATTAACATGAAGGAGTCGGGTTTTTTTGGCCATCTCCACTGAATAGCAAACAGCGCACAGCCGCGGTCGTCGCAGAAAGAACGCAAAGTATGGCGACACTTGTGCCGAAGAAAGTATGAACATTAGCATAGTTTAGATGCCGTTTCAAACAAGCCGTTCTGTTATGACGGTCTCGAGTGGCCGACGAACTACAAATTTGTACACAGGTCCACGCTCACTCCTTCAACATGCCGCTTCAAAGAATATTTTCACATGCTCATGCGCCGCACACATTCACGCCGGAGTCGCACATGCGCACACACCCTTGCTGTCAGCATAGTGATAAATTGCAGGGAAAATGAAAAGGGGGAGCAGTAATCTGACACCTCCAGTGCTGGGCAACCAGTAATTAAATCCCTTCATTAGGTCAAATATTTGATTATGAGGAACCTAAGGGGGGGATATAGTAATGACCTGTTTCTTTTCTGGGGAGGGTGAGTGGAAAATGGAGGAGAGGATTAGGACATTGGTGAAGGTTGTGAGGTCGAGTACGAGAAAAGACGGCAGAATCGCAGTAAAGTCATCCACGTATTGTCTGTGGTCACTGGCTGCGTTCCTCACACCTCCTCCCCACTCCTCCCTCCGTCTCTGGAAAGCGTCTGTGCGTTGTTGTAGTAAGTTGAAAACGCTGGCCACAGCATATTGCTAATGTGTTGATGAAGGCAGCCAGGCCAAGGGAGTCTCTCTCTGGTGGAAGACAGACAGTGTGCGTGTTCGACAGACGAGTGAACATCGCTGGCCTCCGCCTCAACCCTCTCTGGGAAGCTGCTAGCTTCAGCCTGCGAGTGCATCTCCTCCGCTCTGCTGTGCTATTCCTTGTACATTAGCCCAAGATAACACGGGGAGGGATTATGCACATTAAAAGGCAGGAGTGTGTAGGATTAGCACAAAGTAGCAGAATGAAAAGAAAATGTCAGCTCCCTCCATTCTCATTGGTGCTCGTGTGTTTTTTGTTTTTTTGTTTAATTTTACATGTTATAAGTATTTAACTCGCAAAGTCATAGGAAAATGTGGCATCTTTAAACCCTAAAATTAATCATAATGGGGGAAAAAAGGTTGCCGTGTGAAATACTTAAGAACTGATTTAATCTATTTTGCCCTCGAGAGTGCTTCAATTCAAAGTTACATCTGCAGTTGCATTACGTTTGCACTATAGTAGTTCCAAATGCTAGTTCCTCTATTGATTAGCTTATTATCCAGACCTAATAGCCAAACAAATATATAGAAGTAGTGGCCATGCTGAGGAGGTGTGGCGGTGGCTGTGTGGACATACAGTATACAATACTGTTGATGAGGCACAATTATCAGGCCATTAATCACAGACAGAGACAAGTCTAGCATCATAGGCCCACTGGGAGAGACAGGAACACACTACAGTTTAAGCAGCAGAAGTATATAAACTATGAAAAACACTTCACAGCCTTTTCTCTCATGAGCTACTGGCTTCCACATTTAATTAATACATGTTTATGCAAGAGTGTACCTGAACTTAGATGCTCCTGTTTCATTTTTCACAGCTTTCCCTCGATCTCTCCCCCTTCCCCTCTCGTGCGCGTGTGTGTGTGTGTGGTGTGTGCTCGAATGCCAATGCCGTCATCAAAGGATACGTCAAAATGAAGGCTCTGGCAGAGGCTGCTATCGGGATCTCGCACACACACACACACACACACACACACACACACACACACTGTTCCAGCTATGCTTTCATATCACGCCCTGGCAACGCCCACTGACTGCAGCATATCTCCACCGGTATCACCAAGGTTACCAGCGGTAGCCAGGGATACCGTCGGAGCCGCCTGTGAAAATGTAGAAAATGGGTGTGACCAAAGTCTAGTTAATCGACAGCAACATCTTCATGTCAAAAAATTCCACAATTAAGGACACATTATTTTCCACTCAAATAATGTTTTTATATTAAAAACAGTCTAACTTCTTGCTGAAGATTCAGTGGACGAACTGAAATTTTACTTAATAAATCTTTAATACTAAAGTGGGTTGATATTACTCAGGACAAAAAAAAATCTTCACAAAACATTTCCTACATGTCAAATGTGCAAAGCTGGTTTTGTTAATCCTTCCACAGTCTATCGCAGTTTTGTTTTTTTCATATGTTGTGAAGGAAGTATTATTCCTTTCCAAGTCTCAGTTAGCACTTTGCTTTCACAGTTATCAGCACGCTTCGCCCCAATACTAATCCAGCCACATGTTATTAACAATCTAGGTGTTGCTTGATCCTTTGCACCTCAGCTCATCTTATTCTGCGTCTTTGCACACCTCTGCTTGCAATATCACGTGTGCGTACCTCATCTAACAGACATTTCACATGCATCAATTACACCCTGATGCATGCATTAGTCAGTGAGTTAGTTAGCCAGTGTGAGAGACTTGAATTCATTGGTATAAGGACCCAAGATTAAAAATTGGTGTTTCCATGACAAAGGAGGGCCTTCGCCAGCACCCGTGTATCCACAGCACCGACACACAAATTGACAGAGAATATTCCCCGGCATGCTCCGAGCTTCACTCTCTCTGCCTGGAGAGGTGTGTGTGTGTGTGTGTGAGTGTGTGTGTGTGAGAGAGAGACAGAGAGAGAGAAATTGCTTTCCTCTTCGGGTATCGAAAACCCTTGGAATATTTGGATCCATCAAGCTGAGCGACAGAAAGAAGCGAGAGGAACTGAAAGGAAAAAACCTTTGTACATCATCAATTATAAACACACACACCCACAGATTCT
>JAOXYL010000065.1:14977411-14997321 GCA_028564955.1 Terapon puta | reverse complement strand
CACACACACACACACACACACACACAGACACACATCATTGTCTTCCTGAGCTGAGGAATACAGCACACACTGTAATTCACACCCTGTCTGAGCTAAACCAGAGATTTCATCGAGAGGGGAAACACCAGGCTCCTCTATTGCCCCCAATTACTGGGGCCTGGAAGCGGAGTCAACAGCCACAGTTTTATACAATCACATTGTCTGGGAGGAAATCAGCCCCCTTTCACTTCTGCTTTGAGCTGCGCGCTGCCGACCAGGGCTTCGGCAAAAGCCACTTAAACTATCATATTCTGAAAGAGAGCAAAAATTACTTGAGCTCCTCGTGGAAAAGGATTCGGTGCAATTTTGCAGCGAGACGTCTTCCACATTATTCTTTTTCATGTAATACTTTCACTGAGATCAAACGGATACCTTAATCCTGAGAACACACAGGGCTTGTGCTTGGTAGTTCATATGGTGGAAGGAAAGCCCATAGGTTCAATTTGTGTGCAATTTGCTGTGTGTGTATTTGTGTGTGTGTGCACGCATGGTTGTGTATGTGTGTGTGTGTGTGTGTGTGTGTGTGTGTGTTGGGTTCGTAGGCCATCCTGCACACTGCAAGCTCACTCGTATTGCCATTATACATCACAGCACAGCACCAGCGAGTGGCTGTGTCAAAAAGCCTGCCTCCCTCTCCGCCATATCTCATAGTTACCTCCCCTAACCAAATTACCCCCCAGCCCCCGCCTCACCCACCCTCTTCTGTAGACACTGAGAGATGAGCCTCAGAAACAGCCGCCTCAAAAAGACAGAAGCAATGTCCAGCAGCATTTGACTAGAAATTAGAGTAAACAAACACGCTCAAACAAACAAAGATACCGGCTGTCATATTTCTGCTGAGAATCGAAAGACAGTTTGGAAAATCAATGGGTGACATTTATTCAATGGAAATGAAAATCCCAGACATTTTGATGCGCATACTTGTCCAATTTACTACTGTTTATTACCAAACCTATAACATTTGTAACCGATTCCCTAAAGCTTTTACATTGAGTGAACGCCATTATGGAACAGGGACACAGAAAGGCGCGGTGTGTTTGAAATCAATCGAAGAAGGAGAGCAAAGAGCTGCCACTGATACACAGAAAAAGAAAAGGCAGCCACCTAGAAAACTCACTCTTCATTAGCAACCTGCAATCGCTGAAAAAAACAAAGACAGAGCAGAGGAGTAACTTATAGAGAACACAAGTACAATTAGTACATTTAATTAATATTGAGAAACTAATTTTTCAGTCTGTGTTTGAGAGGACCACATTGTGTTTTGACTCATGAGGGACCTACGTGTGTCATTTTACTACCTTACTTCACTGACTTTCTTTAAATCAGTCGGAAGCGCTGCAAATTCCTGTTGTTCCAAAAGCTGAAATGGAGCATGCGAAGCCCGTTACATTTAAAAAAACAAGGATTTTTCATACAAAATTTACTTAACACTCATTATCATTTTATTTGCAGAGGGCGAATGAAAAAAAAAGAAAAACATTACACAGTACTGATGGGTTCCCAAGGAAGACTGCATGAGGGGGTTTCACTTTAACATGAACATGATTAATGCCAGTCCAGGTGTGGTTTTCATAATGGCTGTTAGTGTCTCTCATGATGTGTCCGGTCCCTCACCACCTTTCCGCCACCTCGACTAAAGGCCTAAAGCCGTCCGTGTGATCTTCGTCATGCAGAGCTTGAGAGTAACATGATAAACTGGGCTCACTGGTCATATTAGCAGGTAGAGTAGTCAGCGTAAGGGAACAACAGCTTGTGGCTCAGCTGGGGCTATGACCTCTATGCACTGTAGTGGGAGGAAGGGAGGGGGAGAGACGTAGAGAGGGCAAAAGAGACATAAAGATGGATGGGCAGTGGAGGAAACAGTGAAAGCGGTTCAGTCTGAAACGTCAACTTCACCTGAGCATCTTTCTCTGCCTCTGGTTCTGCTGACACATTACACGTGGTTAGTTAGAGGTTTATCTCACACCTCTGCTTATAATTAAACTCGTACTGCACGCACACGGCCACCGCTAAGTGTGTTGTCATATCATTAAATATAAAAGACGAAAAACTACTAGAAATGGCTCCAGAACATCATTTTCTTCCTTCCTGTTCCTGTGTATAACCTGCGAGGGCCTCATCAAAACAAAACCCTTGACGCAATTGCTTGGTCACCTTCATCTGCAGGAATTATTGGACCACACTGCGCTCCAACTAGACCAATTTGGCGGGAAACCCGTGGAAGTGACAAACCTGCAGTAACACTATAGTACAACCAAGACGGTGTGAGTAATACAGAATCCCACGAAACATTTGGAGGCAATGACAATTTTAGAGCTGATTGTGTTGAGTCATACTACGACACTATGAAGTGCTTACTTTTGATTTTCAATCCCAAACATACTGAATTGTGATTTGGCAGCACAATCCAAATTACATTAGCTATACAAATTAGGGGCAGATGAGGTGAGCTCAGTAGATTTTGCAATCACCTTGAATCTTACATTTGTTAAACAAGTCATTTAAGCAATTACTTACCCCAATTTACAAAACTGGAATTAAATAACAGCTTCTAAGAATGCATGCTGTGCTAAGACCTACACTCACTAAAATTCAATCTTGAAAAATGGCCCGTAAGACCCAGTAATCCCAGACACAGAACTTGGACCTTCAGTACAAATGCACAAACACTGTGAATGGTTCTGACAACTGGCAGGGGTCACCTCGCTGCCTAAGGTAAGCCTTTAGTTAACCCAGCAAAAGCATGATACAACAGCACAAAAAGAGATAGTAAATATCAGTGGTATTAGGAAGAAATAAATTTAAAAAAAGAAACAGTAGTTGGCCTCAAACAGCCTGTACATAGCGCATGTCTGGCTGGCCATTGTGACTGACCCTAAACTGAGAAATTCCTTGGCCAGGTTGAGCCTCTGTCAGCACAGAGTGGCCGTGGAAACAGGCCAACACAGCTACAGAAGTGCTAACTGGGAGGTCACCCTGCTCCCGAAAGAAATGTGTGCACTGCAGAACAGCCAAAATATTAAGAAAACACACTTCCCGAATGACTATAATAAATCTGCTCTCAAATACACTCCCCTAATGTGCAAAATGTTTCCTCTCATTTTCAGCTTATTCATTACATTTTCTTTAAGATATGTTATCCCATTTTTATTGTATTGTCATGGTTTTGCTTCTATTTGCACAGTTGAACTGAAAAGGATGTTTTTTTTATTTGTTTTTTCCCACCCGGTGAGAAAAATGTAGAGATGGTATGGGAAAAGAAACGGAGGTGGATGGCGGCTTCATGCTGTCACAAACCAGCAAAAGGGACAGAGAGGAGGGCCCTGTCACATCGCATCAGAGTCAGCTGCAGCCACACCCGCCCTGCGAGCGTACACCCCGGTGCTGGGAGAGCAGAACAGAGGACAACTAGAGCATAAAGCAAGGGGGGAGAAAAAAAAGAACATCCCCTTCTGTTCTATTCCTCCATTAGTCCCTCCTCTCCAGTGTGTCTCGTTTCAATTGTATCTCATTCCTCATCGAGTCTGCCTCACACACAGCAGCCTTCCTCCACTCTCACCGTGTGGATCTCAGCCTTGGGACAGAGCTACAGTCTGGATGGCAGTGGTACTGGTGGCTGTGCGTGTTAGGAGTGGGTGGAAGCGGGGAGACGGTACAGAAAGGGAGAAAGAGGATTAGAAATGAACTGTGGAGATGGAGCACAACCTGACAATAAGTCCCCTCTCCCCAGTGTGTCTGCGTCTGAGTGCCAGTGTGTGTGAATGAGAGAGGCGAAGGATTATCTCGTGAGAAAAAAATCATTTCCCTTTGTGCTCCAAGTGATGCTGTCAGTCATCGCACACTGTACAAGGCGCGGCGTGTGTGTGCTCGCGTGTGTGAGAATAGCAGCTATAAGGATGCTCAATTCTGATTATGGCCGTAAACTTCACCAATAATAAATTAATTCTGATTGCAAAGATTTCTTTTTTGCTCCTTCCTCCATTTGAATAGCTGAACTTAAATTTAATGCATTTTGTGCCACGCCAATGACACCACACACTCCTAACACAGGAGGCCTAAACAGCCTTTAATGCACAAACATGCACACTGTGCAGTAAGAAAACGGCTTACTATTAACATGCTTCTTTATTGATCCCTGCTGCTTTTCTTTCCTTCTTCTAGGGAGGCCAGAGGTCAGGGCTGGCTACGAGCAGCAGCCTGGAGCTAGTAAGGACTTCAGCTCAAGGACACATTTAACAGAGCAAAGGCAAAATGAGGGTTTGAGTCAGATACTTGCTAAAAAGGACCGGGTTGTATATATAATTTAGACACTGATCACCGTAGAAACAGGCTATTGTTTCCAAAGTAAGTCCACCACCAAGCAGATACGTGCCATCAAAGACACAAAACTTGTTAATCACCTGAAAAATTACCTTTACATGAAAACAATGATTGCATTTTCACCAGTAATTAGACCTGTGTGTTTAATGCACCACACATGCTCTAGGTTTTTTTTTAAAGGTGAAAGACATCAATAACAAATTTTAAACCTGCTTCCAGCGATTAGGTTTCCTCGGGGGTGGGAAGTGAAGCAGAGGGAACATGTGACCTAATATTTAAGGTAAAACACCACAACATTTATCTGACAAAACTGATGGAGTGACCCAGGATACAAAGTGGGATTTATTTTTGACTGACGAGAGTAAATCATTTTCTTTTAATTGTTTTTCATAATTCATTTATTCAAATAGAATTTCTCTTTGCAGGTCATACAATTTTAGGTCATTTTCAGGTTCTGAATTTATACCTACAGAAACTTAAGCAAAATTCAATCTTAAACTTAAAAGAAAAAAAGAGGAAAAAATTAAAAGATTAATGTGATACACATCACTCAGTGCAGCTTGCTTACCATACCATCCTGCTGTTGCAACAAATGATGGTAAGGTGCTTGGCCCTGTTCCTGATTCAGAGAATACATCCAGTTCACCCTGGACACCCTGCTATACAGTAACTAAATCGCACACAAGAGCTATACATGGACAAGGTCATCTCAAAGTCTGCATTACATCTTGGCAAACAGATTATATAATTGCAAGTCAGTATCCAAAGCATTCCTTGTACACACTGGCAGACGATCAGTCACAGTGATCAAAGTGCTAGATGTGTTTCTTTGTTTCTGCTGCTTCACTCCAGCCCCCACAGAGTCAGTTATTAGAATACAATATATTATTATATAATATATTACATATGCTGGTACACTAACAATTCCCGAGGTCCTCATGCACTGACAAAAACCCCCAAACATAATACACAAGGAGAAAAAAAGTGATTATTTCTCTATTGCAGAAAACAAAAACAGGCAGCCTTAGTAAGATGAGGGTGTGAGTTTCTGTTATGAAGTGCGATTCTTGCCGCTTAGCTGCCTGCTGCAAGGAGCGCCAAGCAAAATGACTTTCAACCATGTAGACGCGGACAGACCAAGATGCAGACGGACAGACATGCTCTGTTCCATCAAGGAACACGCAAAAAGAAAATGCAAACAAGACAGCTGAACAATTCAACCCAGAGGAAGAACAAATACAGCTAATTAGATCAGGCTAGGACAAAATGTGTGTGTGTGTGTGTGTGTATGTGTGTGAAAGGGGGGGGTGGGGAGTGACCTTAGCCAAGAGGAAGAGACATAAAAAAGCAAAATTCTTCATGTTAATCAAGAAGATCCCCCCCAACCCCCTTTATGCTCCATCCCTTCTGACTGAGCAGGTGGTGACGGTTATGATGCTGCTGTTGTTCTTGTTCAGGGTTGGGCACATTAAGATTCCACCGCGCTCCTCTTCCTCCCTCCTCCCCCTTTGTGTTACTGTCGTTTTCCTCCACCTGCCCTCCCGTCTCTCCTTCCTTCCTCTCTCTCTCTCTCTCTCATTGTATTTTGTTTGTGGAGGATTATGTGGGGAACACTTTAAGAGCACAAAGCCACCTGTGTGGTGGCTCGGGGAGGTAAAACGGCGCAGCTGCGGGAGGGTTGGACGTTGGGCCGGGTCAGCCTGGGGTAAGCAAGCGAAGGGGTTGTTAAGACGCAGGAACACAGTTGTCTCGTCCTGTTTCCAAGATCCTCCACAGAGGCTGCTGGGGCCTGTTAGTGAGAGAACTGCTGATGTGGCGAGCATCGATCAGTTTCCTGCACGGCCCTGCGGCCTGTGGGACTGGCTGGCTGAATGATTGACAGGCTGACAGGTGAGTTGGCGGTGGCTGTCCAGCAGGCAAAAAACAGAAAAATTTCCATTTCCTTTTCTATTTTCCATTTTATTATTTAATTATTTTATTCCCAACATCTCCGCAGAATAATGTCAATCTATTTTGTGTACCTCTTCACTGTACCCCATCTTGACTTCAGAAAATTTATTTCATTTTTATTGTCATGGCCATTAAATGATTTGCTGTCCATTCATTTAGAATCTGTTTTGGGTTCGTTGCCCTCCACTATACAACAATACTGGGAAATAAAACTGTGTACCATCAAAATACATTATCAACATTTAAAGGCCCGTAAACTGGACTGTGTTCACGCCTTACCCAGCTGTTTAAATGGTATGACATAAGTAATGGGACCGGCTGGGAAGCTAATCACTACTGCACACTCTCTATTATTCCACTTCACCCACCTTTTCTGGGAAACACACTGCACATGTATGAACTGAAACAAATACTTTCAGTCTTTTGATGAGCCAGTCTTTTGTGGTGCAAAATAAGGCCTGGAATATCACAATGACATCATGAATCCAGAAAACCCACATGTCATCGTGACTGCACATGTGCAGTGAATTATACCTGCTACGTCGCTCCAGTGCCGGAGCTGACGTTAGTATCAAAATAACCCGCTGCTATCGTGACATGACAGAGGTGTTTCCCTATAATCATCGGGGTTCCACTACTTTATTTTCTTGGATGAATCCTGTTATTTCAACCACTCAAACAAACCATGTGCTCTGAGCCGGCACTCTGTGAATGACAGAGAGAGAGAGGAAAGGGAGTCAAGGGGGCTGGTTAAGTGCACTGAGTGAGCGGCAGTAATCACAGCTCTGGTAAAAGCACTCCTTTGCTCTGTATAGTGTTCCTCAAAATGGGCCTGCTCTCTGTCTGACTCTCTCTCTCTCTTCCTCTCTCTCCCTACCTCTCTCTCGCTCTCTCCCTCCCTCTCTCTCCCTCTATTTCTCTCTCTGTCTGATAATAGCTCTAGATTGAGTAATTGTGTGTTTGAGTGGAGCTACACTGCAGGGTGGAACCTGCAATCAGATACCGAGAACACGTTTCTCTCTCTCTCTCTCTCTCTCTCTCTCTCTCTCGTGCTACCTGTTTCTCCATTCACACCATGCCTCAGCAGTCTGGCCTCTCCACACCCGGCCCTCCCTCCAGCCATGCAGTTCCTGCAAGCGCTCCTCAACCATCACCGCTCCACTTTTGTTTTGTTTTTTTTTGTTTAGTTTTTTTCCTCCACACAGCCTGTTCTACGCAGCCAGTAAAGGGCTAGGGTCAATAACAGCTGTGCGCCGTGCTGTAATTGATGTCATCATTTCAATTTGAGCTGATTACAGTTGAGAGCTGCTTATCGTGTGACCCGGGGTGGAATAACACACTGTAGGGCCCAGCGAGCTGCCACGCCTGACCAAGCTTAACTGCCGGGTTGGCTGGATGGATGGATGAGTTGGCTCAGCCCAGGGCTGCCTTCTCTATTGACTCTTAATGCGGAGGTAATGACTGAGCGTATTCCAGGGGCATGGCTGGCCCAAGTGTCCGTGTCGCTGGCATTTAGTGTAGTTCTGGGGCTATTACTGTGATCGGCCTTCCCCTCTGTCAACACACTTTCACGTGGTTAAGCCCTCTACTGGCACAGATTTGGGTGTATGATATGTGTGTGCAGCCTGTGCGTGTGTGTGTGTGAGAGTGCTTAGTGGTTTTATTATGTTGAATAACTTTACAACCATTTTAATTATAGTTACAATTATAGTTATAATCTCAACATCATCACATTAATCTAATATTGTAGCCCTGGAGATGATTTTTGTAGTATTTGCAAAGAATGTGCCATCTCCAAGCTCCCACCCACAGAAAAGAAATAAATAAAATACCTGTCAATGCTTTGGCATTTCTCTTTGCTGTTGATGTCGGAGTCTTTTCAATGAAAGCACCAAAATAACACTGCCGTCTTCCAGCATTCCTGCTGTGCACTAACAACACACATGAACTAATGGGGGCCCACAGCCATATATAAATATGGCATATCAGAATATACAAAGGGCAGCACCTACACAGGATCAGGGCTAATTATCTACCAACAAACACGACAATGCTCATATTGTACCAACAGCAGACCAACAGTAAGATTCTGATCGAACTTCTTGGCTTGAAACTTTCTTCTGCATAAGCAGCGGGCAATACCCTGAACCCTCAACACCACTTGTCTGATCAACGCTTGGGAGCTGAGCTGCTGCTTAAAACAGACAAAGAGTGCTCACTAAAGGAACACTGTCTCTTGCCGTCTCTTTCCTTTTTTTTTTTTTTTTTGCCGAAGCTCTGAATCCGTGGGTGTTGGGGAGCAAAAAGCTGTCTGCCACATTCTTTTTCTTCCTCTTTCTCTGTCATTTTTCTTACTCTTTTAATACCATCATTAGGAGAGCTCTCCTGCTTGCTGCTACCGCTGCTGGCCAAGAAACACGAGGCAGAGGGAGATGGGAGAACAGAGCAAGAGAAGCGAGGGGTGGAGACAAAAAGAGAAATGTGTGCACAGGGTTTTTTTTGTCATGCGGCGAGGTAAAGATGGCTCAGGGGAACTTTGCTTTTCAGCGCTGTCTGTCCCTGCTGTGTGTCTGAGCATCTGACCATGCTGTAGGTATAATCAGGGCGGTTGGATCACACGCTTCTCAGTTCAGCGAAAAGGCGTGCACCGTATTTACTGCATGCATGTACGATCGGTGTACAGTGCACAGCACAGCTGTGGCAACACGTGCTGTTACCCAGGTGTGCATCTACCTAAATATTAGGAGTAAACCCCAAGATGACAGGCAACACACTTCCTCCCTCGCAAACCTGGAGACATGAAGATCACACACCCAGCTGGTTCTCACATCTGGCCTGTATGCACACCTTTCGGCTCCACAGACTCATGTGACCCTCTGTTCCCACGGTAACCCAAAGCTGCCCCACCATTTGTCACAACTCACTGATTATCTCAGGTGCTGTGGCCCATCTGGAAGACTGGGAGCCTCACACTTTGAGATGGATATCTGAATGTGAAGCGCTACAACAAGCGTGTGTGTCAGCTGAGTGGAACATGTAAAGTATTTATCTCTCAACCTGCCACGAGTATGGTAATTATTTCAGTTCTGATTATCGATCAAGATAATTAGTTTCTGTCACAGAGATGATTTAAACATGACATGTTTTCCTTCACATCATGGCTGTGCATAAACCTGCGCCTGTTTCCTGCTTGTTTTGACAGTTAAGTATATTCTGGCAGAAGGTGAGGACATTTAAAACTTTTAGTGGCTTAAAGAGAACTTTACTCTACCTTCTTTTTATCCATACTTTAACATTTGACTTTTTGCATTTTTCTGAAGGCCTATTTAGGATTCTTCTCTTTCTCTGTCTTCCTCTTTTTTAACTTTTGCTAGGTCACACTGGTGCATGCTGAGCATTCAAAGTTTAGAATTGGTCACATATAATACTAATCACTCCGAACAGAATCGCTATTTCCTTCCTTGCTTTCAGCTACTTCAAGGATAAGCCCCTTTTGCCTTGTTAATCATGATAAGCACTGACATACATGATAAAAATGAATAAATGGTGCATAATTTTTGTGGAAAAGCAGGAGCTCTGCTGACTTTCAACATTCCACATAAGATCCCAAAAAGACACACACACATGAATACGCCTGACCTCACACCCACATGTGCACAAAATCAGGCCAACACAAGTAACAGCCTCCACATCTCTGAACAAATACAGTAGGTGAGGCTGAAGGAAAGACCACAAGTGGGGCCAAGGGTTCAGACACACACACATATACACTCACTCACACATATACATGCACACATGCACAAATGCATACACATGAAATCCAAGTTAAAGGAATTGAGATCCTAGTATTTACTGCGATATCTCGCTAAAAAGTACTCCCGTTTGCTAAGAAAAATTCCAAGAGGTTTCCAAACCTGTGAACATGTTTGACTCTGTGTGTTTGTGTGTGTGTTTGCGTGTGTGTTTGCCTTAGAAGTGTAGCATGCTGAATCACGACCACCAACAAATTGTCACATATTCTGGAGCATCAGTAAAATAAAATGTCTTCACATTTCCTTAAATGCTAAAATGTCTGCTTACAGTTCAATTTTAAGAAAGGTCATCAGGTCATCTGAAATGCATAAACAAAGCTGAGCATACCAGCCTTAATGTTACACTAAAACAACAGTTCTACCACACCTCTGACTTATACCACTGAATAAAACCATCAAATGCCAGCAGATTTTTCCTTCCATGATGCTGCATGCATCAGTCACTTAAAATCAGCCCTAAATTATGGTCATGTGTCATAGTAGGGAAAGCACAGGTGTTCCCAAAAATATTAAACCGCTAAAGTCAGCCGTCTCGCACAAAACCAGGACTCTGAAAAACAAATAATGTTTTGGCCTGTCATTCTAAGCAAGTGATAACTTCAAAGCCACATAGGTATTCAGTCCAAATGCATGCTGTACAAACCGACATTCATGCATAAAGTGGAAACCTCCTGAGCTTTTTTTTTTTATACATGCAGTCCCCCACTGTCCTCTGCGCACACAAACACACAGAAACACAGTCTCAGCTGCAGTTTAATTTCATTTTGCACTGCACCGATTCTAGACTAAAAACACATGCACGCACACACACTCACACACACACCCAGCTCTCGGACTGTACAGTGTGCTGCCTCCTCTCAACCATCTACAGAACTAACCAGCTGATCACAGCTTCTGTTCGCAGAAATCCAATTCCCTCCAAAGGTCATTTGTCCATTCAAAGATTTTCCTTTTTCCCTGCGCTCTTTCACCCACTCTTATTTATTCTGGTCATTTGCTACTTCTTGAAACCTATACCCTTTGCCCTCTTCATTTCCTTCCTCTGTCTCTTTTTTTATTTTTTATTTTTTTACTACCAGTTTGGTTTGAACCTTGTCTGCCCCTGTCTTGACTTTCTCCCCTTTTGCCCCTCATCACACGCCCGGGATCCAGCCAGCACGAGGTTTCTGGATGTGAATGGCAATGCAGGGCAGAGGAGCCTTAAACCAGGTGTCTGGGTCACTGAGGAAGTGGGCACAGCAGGGCAGAGCTGGGCTACGTGGCTCTGCTGGGTTTAAAAAGGCAGATACAGCCAGAGCTCAGACAGAGCCGACAGAGCTTGGCTGTATTTCTTGGCATGCCTGAGTAGGTTGTAAGAATTGATTAGTAATGACATGAGTTGTTCAGGGGTGGAGAGAAACAAATTAAATACAAGTGGACAGCACTAATGTGATTATCAAAAAGGGTTTTCTTTTTTCTTTTTTTTGTTTCCACTGTTCAGTCTGACTAATCTACCCCTGATACTCATAAGATCTATTTATAAATTGATGAAATTATCAAGAAACATGCTTTTAATGGCTGGGCAGTCTTAAAGCACTTCCCACAAGCCCATGTGAACACTGAAACAGTTTTTGGTTGATGTGATCATTTTTTTCTGTCCATACTGGCTCTGAGGAGATCCCTTTAAAAACATCTAAAGTAAGTGATGGGGGACGAAATGCACAGTGTGTATTCTGTGCAAAAAAATGCATTCTTAATCTGGAAAGAGACTTCAGCTGTCTGACTTAGACAAATAAAGTGAATATTTCCGGAGTACACATTCTATTTAGTAAGAAATTCCCTGTTTGTTTCTTCAGTCAATGTTTTCTTGCTGAGCTGCAGTGTAGGGAAAGTAAAAAAAGAGAAGGGATTTTGAGCTAAAAAGACCAGAACTTTGGAAAATACCCATTTGATTTGTCCAACTCATATTGAGTTTATCCTGCAGTTAAAGGTGCCCTGTGCAATTTCACGCCGATAAAAAAGTATATTCACAGTTTTCTGAGCCCTGACAAATATGTTAAATGTGTTTTGTCTTGAAAAGCCGATTTTTTGTCCATTTATAGAGAACCATAAACCTGGCAGCAGGAACATGAATCGTATGTCCATCCATTCACATTAGTGCACAAGAGTGTGTGTGAGACCCGTGCTAAAAAAAATGTTGCTCCATGGTAGTAGTGTAATAAGTATTAAGACTCTAGATGGGACTTTTAAGAATGCACTGGATTTTGTACCCCATCCCTTGAACTAGTCACATCAAGAAGGCACGATCTTGGCGAACAAAACATGAGCCTATCCTTTAAAAATCTGGCATGCCTGGTGATGCCACTCAACAAACTGTCAATCTGTTATCTGTTTCCAGCTGCACTTTAACAGTGACTTTTCCTTGGATTGCCAATAGGCCCTGGAATGACAGGCCGGAGCAAGCAGCAGCAGCGAGTTGCTGCTGGCTGGTGTCAGGCTAAGTGGGCATGTCAGGCCTGTGCTGTCCTGGCTCCCTGCCTGCTCTCTCAGCTGCTCGCTCAGTCCCCTGTGTCCTCAACCCTAAACGGATCCCGTCGCTGCTACTCAGTTCCAGCAGCGGGCTGATCTGGCTGACTAATGAACACTTTTTCTAATGAGGGGAACTCCTCCCCCCCAATCTCATGATTCCCTGTGCACATCCTTTGCCCCGTTTTCCCTCTGCCTCGATGTTTATCTCCCTCACTTGCCCCCCTCCACCTCCTCGTGGTCTCCACCTTTCTGCGTCCTCTCGTCGTCACAGTTCCTGTGCACATTCTTCACACTGTCTATATCTCACTTCTCTCCCTTCCTGACAGCTATTCACCAACTGTTTGCCATCTCTTTTTCCCTTTCCTCGATTCATCGTCAGCTCTATTAAAAGCATCTTACAATTCAGTTTCCTTGAGCAACTGTTGTGCAACCAAAATATTTTATGGCAGCAGCTTCGATCCAAACGGTGTTGTGGTGTCAGCTATGTGCCACTGCTTCTGTGTCAAGGTGCAGCAAGCAGTGCACACGGTGCACAATACCTGAATGTTACTGTAAGAGCACTGTTCTGAGATGTAGAAATACTGAGGTTATCTGTGGAACATCAGTGTATTCCTTTAATACTCCCCCTCCCTTTTACATGACTGAACTAAAAAGGGCAGAGGACACAGGGATGAAAACATGACTCAGGTATTTCAGGTGACAGGCCTGACCAGTTTAGAGGACATCAGGAAAAACAGCAGTGTAAATCATAACTTTGACCCCGTTACAACCTCTAAGCTATGGGGTCAACCAGAAAGTCTCACCGAGGACAGTGACAGGATCAGGGGCGGCTGAAAAACCTATCGTTTATGCTCGCGTCCCCTCATGTCACTCTGTCCACAGACACCTCCACAGCGAGCTCAGTGAGCAGTCAGACAGATAAGAGCACCGGCAACACAGGTTGTCCACTCACCAGGCCGTCACAGTTGCTGATAGCCACGGTGGCCCCTGGCGTGTCTGTGATGTCCCCCACGTACAAGCAGTCGTCCATCAGCGGCTCAGAGTGCCGGGTGCTGTCACTGTCATCGCGCCACTCCATCTTGGCTCCGGGGGCCACCAGCCTGGCATTGTGGCGCAGGCGCAGGTGGAACTCCCGGCCGAAGACGGTGACGTTGTAGTAAAGCCCTTCCCCAGAGGCCACGGGCTCTTCTCTTGGTCCTTCCCACTCGTCATTGCCTACTCCTACCTCCCTCCTCCGGCGCCTACGGGACTGCCCTCCTGCCATGCGGCCAGCCGAGACGGCGTGTGACAGGAAGCGGCCCTCTGCATCCACACTGATTGGCCTCACCAGTCCATACTCCCCCAGGACATGCTGCAGGGAGTCTGGGAACAGGACAGTCGGGGGGATAAGGGGGGTGATGGGAGAGAGGGGAGGATGAGGCAGGAGCAGGTGGGAGGGTGAGAGGGGGAAAAGTTGTTATTTGGTGAGCAAGATGTGAGTGTGTGGAAAAGGGTGGGATGGAAGAACATCGGAGGTTGAGGAGGAGAGACGTCATGGGAGAAGCATGGGGGATGAACAGTGGAGAAAAAGGGGGGTCATGGGGAGAGGATGGAAAAAAAATGGGATGGGAGGGAAAAGGGATTAGAGAAGAAATGTAACGCATCTCGTGGTTTTATCTATTCCTTATTCTTCATCAAAAGGGAACACAGAAAATAAATAAAAGCAGTGACCTTTCAGACACAAGCACACAACCACACACAGCCCCACCCATGAACCCGAAGGCGACCCCGGTGCTCGGCAGTGCGCGTTTGGAAACGGCAGCCTCAGCAGTGCGCTGCGCTCCTGACACCGTCTGTGCCCTTCCACAGTCAATAGGAAAGCCAGTACAAGATCAAGGTGCTAATTGCGGCTTTCTCGAGCTGTTTTCTCACTGTCAGGCTGCTCGATCTGAGAAAAAAAAGATCTCTACACCAGCTGAAGAAAAGAAAAAAAATCTAAATGACACGAAAGCTGATATTATGAAGCGCTTTTAATTCATGTGATGCGCATAGGAATGTCGTTTGAAGCAATTTATTCTATTAATATTACTATTATTAACCATATTATTATTATTATTATTATTATTATTATTATCATCATCATTATTTGAGCAGGTGGTTGCTGCACTGTGAGTGGAGGACACATAATCTGACACCTGGAGACAGTTCCCTGTTTGAAGTGAGGAACATTTCTCTTTTCCACATGTGACAACACAGGTGCATTTCAGAGGCGACCCGAGAGATGCTCCCCTGCGCCCACACACACACACACACACACACACAGAGCCGAGGCCACTTTAAGGTGTCAATGCCATCACACAGCGAGAGGCGGCCGTGCCATCACCTTCTCCGCGGTGCTCAGCTGCTCTCGGCGTGGTTGTGATTTGTGTTATCCGTCTGCAGCGCGTCGTTTATAAAGTTTTCGGACCGGCAGAGAGGCGAACGCGCGCACGCTGCCAACATTTCTCGAACCCCGGCGTTACAGGGATGATTTGATAATAGCGTGATCAATAGGCTGACATCCGACTCCAGCGTCCTGTGACTGATCGATAGATGCGACAGCGGCCGGATCAGATAATGTTGGGCTACTTCCCTGCACAATCCGACAGTGCAGCGGCGCAACTGATGCCCCCTCCTACACCCACCCGGGATAACCTGATCCCCTGGGCGACAGAGAGCAGAGCACCGCACACTGTCGGCACCGCTCAGGGACCCCTGCTAAACACCCACAGCGGGACGCACAGAAGTTCCACTGTTGTTTGCACTGGAGAAACAAAAAAAAACTGCAAAAGCATGCAAAAAAAAAAGAAGAGAAACACATTCAAATACAAGCAGGAGAGCCCGGACGGGGTTTTGCCGCTGCGTTGAGCTCCAGACTTCCCAGTGAGCGCGCCAGGCAGCCCCCGCGTACGAGAGATGAGCAGAGATAAGGCACAACAACATAAACAGTGAGCACGTTTGGGAGCCGAGTCCGTACGTACCGACGCTACTGGCGATGTAAAGGCCGCTTGTGTGCAGCAGAAAGGCCGGCAGAATAATTAGGACAGTAAATCCAGGCGAGAGACCCATGGCAGCTCCGAACTGCGCAGGTGAGAGAGTGGGACTCCGGGCTCCAGTGTGGTGAAGTTCCCCGCCTGGCGCGACCAGCCACGCCACGACAGCAACAGCACAGCAGCCCGCAACTAGACTGCCAAGTGCACCGGGAGAGACGGAGCTCTCCTCCCCTCTCTCTCTCCTGCTCTCCGCCGAGGTCTCTCTCTCTCTCTCTCTCTCTCTCTGTCTCTCTCTCTCTCTCTCTCTCCCACTCACTCAACTCTCCTCCTCTCTTTCCTCCTCTCTCCCTGTCTCTCTCTTTCTCTCAACTCCTCTCTCACACTGTGTGCCCCCCCACCCCTCCCTCCCCACCGTTACACACGCACGCACGCACACACACACACACACAAACATACACACACACTTTTTAACTTGGTGCTCTGACAACTCACATACACACATGCGCACGTATACACACTCTCTCTCTCTCTCACACACACACACACATACCGGGCACCGGGCGCCCACACAGTCCCTGCGTGTCTCCGCTGTGTGAGATGAGGATATTTGAGCTTTGTGCTGCGGACGGACGGACAGACTGACGGACTGACGGACTGACAGGCCCGCTGACAGCAGCGACATTACCGGGCAGGCTGCTCCATCACTGCTCCGGCGCGCCCAAAGAAAAGTGATCTTTGTGCAACTTGGACGAGCTCTCTGGTGTCGGAGCCGGAGCTGTGCTTGTCCCCGGTCCTCCGGTTCCCGGTCTGCTGAGAGCCCCCCCCCCCGCATAAACTTTAGACATCCCGTCAGGCGTCCCCGGGACGGGCCGGGCAGCGGCACAGCGCCCCGCGTGGCTCAGCGAGGGAAGCGCACTCCCTTTTTTTTTTGAAGGGCCCAAGGGTCCAATTTACAGAGAGCAAGAAAAGAAGAGTCTTCCAAGCCCTAACCTGCATTGCCCTCATTTAGCACATCATTTACCCCTCTTGACCACTAATCTTAAGTTGTTGTAAACACAGATGAGCAGCATAGGGTGAACAAGTGATATGGACAAAGCCTATTGTATGTTCAGGCCTTTTCCCTAATTTAAAAGAAAATAATAATGATAATATGGTGTAAAATGAAGATAACAGTGACAAAATACAATCGAACTAAAAGGAAAAACAACTGACAAATAAAAAATCTTTGAAGTAAAGCCTGAATCAGGTATTAAGGTGAATCTGTTGAGTCCCAATTAGCAGCCTGTCAACTTAAAACAAAAAAAAGCTCTGGCTTTATTTATAGTCTTTGGTTCTCTGTTGATTTTCACTTTCGTACCCAGATTCTCAAAGCAACACAAAGCAGTAAAATAGCTCAAAAAAGAAAAAACACTGGAGCTTAACTTAACCATATAGTTCAGATATATTTATATATATTTGAAAAATTTCTGCATGAAAAATAAGCTCTTTTTTGTTTTTCCTGCTGTATTTTATAAATGTTGTGTAGTTTATATCTTAGTTAAAAGGCCTTTGGTAATCATGTATGCAATCTTTTTGAGATGCATATGAGTAAAACAGGATGAAGAAAAGTTATTCACTCCCAGTATAAATATACAGAGAAATATATTAGCTATATCAAATATTTTTAAACAACATTATCAGCCAATATTGCTTACAATGCATTTCACTAAGAGTAAATTGGAGAAATGTTCAGTTTAATGTCTGTGTCTCTCCTCTGGCAACAAACAACCTGTTCATGTAGAAAGGGAAACTTGGGAAGAAAATGTTTGATACCATTAACTAATGTCCCTGCACAGTTTGGTTACCTCAGTGTATCATAGTGTGTCTTGCAACCCAAAGGCAGACTGTAGTAAAAGTTACATAAATAAGAAAAAAAGTGTTCATTGTCTTGGTGGCCTTGCCTTCAGCTGCTTCAGAGGTCATTAAAACTTCTGTTTCCCTGCTGAATCTGTAATTCTATCACTGTTTCCTGGTTAAAAGGCTCACGTCTGAACTGTGAGGAATTTATTTGGAGGATTTGAAACACTGTTCTTCACTCCTCCCATCTTGGTGTTTGGTGTTTCAATATCTGTGAGAAGTATTTTAACAATTATCTGATGTTTTGTGTATCACATTTATCAAGTCATCTGTAGGTATAATGACTTAACAGATATGCACAAGTACAGATGATGGAGACACCCGTGAGCCTCTGGTGATGATGTTGGCCTGAAATGAACCTCTGCTGCAATCTAATCCCTTCTTGACATTTAACAAAATGCACAACACAAAGTTGATATTTGAGGGGTTTGATCTTATTTATGAAATTAGAATGTTCTATTAAGAAATACAGACAGATGACAAATTAAAGGAAAAATACTGAATGCTTGACTCTTACAGTGAGGTTGATCTTGCAGATCTGTTTTGTTGGGTCCATTATAGGAAAGAGACACTACAAATGAAAATGTAGTTGTTCTGAGGAATCTTCTTTATCTTATTATTGAACTTTTCTGTCCTGATGGGATCCTCTTCACGATAATGTCCTGATCCACAGGAGCCGAGGGAACAGTGAGTGGTTTGAGGAGTATGAAAATGATGTGAACCAGATTTCACCAGATTTCAAACCAATCGAACACCTTTGGAAGATTTTGGAGTGACCTGTGAGACAGTGCTCTCCACCACCACTGTCAAAACATGATGTCTTTAGTAAGAATGATGCTCATCCCTGCAGTAGAGTTCAGACAGCCTGAGAATCATTAAACATTTGTTGTGCTCATACTAAGTTTCACATCTTATAACTGTATGATCAACAAGTATGTTTTGATCTAAACCAAGGATTCAAATTTTCTCAGAAACCTGTCACTGATATGTCCATGTATGCTGTTGATTCCAATGGTGTGGTGCCAACGCTGACAATTTGTTATATTTTGCAACGGCCACAGCCCCTAATTAGGAGTTGTTTCATGAGCTGCAGGATAAAATGAAACTCCAGGGATTCCTCTATTGCCACATCATCACTGAACTTTTACAGGACACTCTGGAGAGAAGACTGAATAAATTTCCACCTCCGTCTTTGTTGAAGAGTCATCCAGCATCTTACTATGCACTATTCAGGACTCGTGTGCCAGCAACGTAGTAGGAGTAAAACCATTCTGAAGTCTTCTTATTTCTTTCAATTCTTTTGCACTTAGTTCAGTTTAATCTTCTTGGCAAATGATAAATAAACAGTTTTGCGATGTAAAATCAATCTGCATATCCTGCAAATCGCCTTCATTTGCAACTATTCATAGTTACCAAAATACATTTAGCTTTAGGTTTGTTTTTCTTCAACACACTAGACAGCATGCGATTGTGTACGTATCTGTAAAATGTTTACAGCTGGTGGTTTTTAGTTGAATGGTTGCAATGAGACAAATAAAACATTTCATTAGAGGTTTGGAAAAAAGATTGAGGTCATAACAAAATTTGTGGGCCTGTGACTCTTATAAGACGCAACATGAGCCCAGTGTCGAAAGCAAATTCACAGTCATCCTCTTCCCCGACCTCCAGACCTTTACTTTTTACTGCAATCTATGAACATCACGCTACTTCCTGCACTGACCCTGAACATAAATCATTGAATAGGTTTACTGTCCACCGCATCAGTCTACAAGGCGAAGACAAGTTCACTTTTTCAAACTTGCAGCAATATCTGCAAGATAAATGTCCAACAGTTAAAGCTGTAAAGGTGTGTTTTTTTAATATCATTACTATTGTTGAACAATGTGATGAACACATAAGCATCAACAGGGACCTACATCTGCACCCCAGCCTAAGCAGGTGTTATACACACCTGCAATGGCCCTAAATGGGATACAGTTTGAGGAAAAGGCAGGGAGAGATGGGAAACAAACAGGAATTCAGATTTAAAAGGGATGCAAACAGAGCCTCAGACTTGAATCAAGAGGACCTAGATGTGAGAAAAAGATGGAGAGACAAGCAACAGCAACCAGAGGAGAGTAAAGGTCATAAGAGAGACAGGGAATGAGACAGAGGAGAAAAATGTACAGAGCTGGACATAACTGGGCCAACATGGACACATGCACATGTAAACACAGCCCAATAATACCTGCAGGTCTCTGCTATACAAACACAGACACCGACCCTCCACTGGGAGAGAACATGCGTGTATGTGTGTATGTGTGTGTGTGTGTGTGTGTGTGTGTGTGTGTGTGTGTTGTACAGCGAGAGGTCATCTTTCACCAAGCATCGAGAT
>JAOXYL010000065.1:14936811-14952440 GCA_028564955.1 Terapon puta | reverse complement strand
ACACACACACACACACACACACACACACACACACACTCACACACATTAAAGAAGTGCTACATTTTTATGGCTGAGCAAACTAGGTCTCCGCATACTTTTTTTTTTTTTTACTTTTGAGCTGGTTACAGCTTACAACCACTTGGTTACAATCAAGGTTATTTTGCTACAATGCGACAGCGTAACAACAACAACAGTGTGCTTACAACTATGGATTTCCGTGGTTTTGAAATGGGATATATATTTGGGATATTTATGTATATATTTGGCAAATGAAAGAAATAAATATGGTAAATGCAGAGAAAAACCATGAATTTAATTCATTTTGTTCTGGTTTTGGAATTCACTGGTTTTGGCTTTTTTCTAGTAACTGAAATAAATTAACATATGCGTGCACAGAGCACACTATGTTCATGGTACATTATCAGAGCTGAGAGTTGACCTCTTTCTCTCTCTCTCTCTCTCTCTCTCTCTCTCTCTCTTTCTCTATCAGATCTAAACACACGTCTTGTCAGAGATATAGCCCTACATTCCTTTAATCATCATTCCCAAACTTGAAACATACCCGCCTTGCTATATTTTATCGCCAAGATTCCTCATACGGTTCCCCATACCTGGAGCATATCCTCTGGCTGGTAACAAATGCATTAACTTGCACATAAAGGCCCACTTTGGGTTTTTTTGTCTCGCAGCAGGAGGATTCAGAAACTGTAATAAAAGTCAAAGCTGGAGTATGTTTCAGTGGAAAAGAAAAAGGGAGTTTTAAGGCCATTCCCAGCGGCACAGGGGGACTCAGTGGTGACCAGGTGTTAAGTGATGCCTGTCTCTTTATTTCTAGGCCCCTTTTTGTGCCTTTCTTCTGCACAAGCTTTTAAGGGATCCCCAAATATTCTGCTTTACTGTGTGTGCATGTTAAGAGTCGGAGCCAGGTAAAGATATATCCACATCTAAAGCCAGATGCACTTTCTGACCTTTCTGACTTCAGCTTGGCTATAACATGCATGATCTTCACATCACCAAATCAATGCAATTTCCTGCTAATATATTCCTGCTAAAATGACCAGCTAATGATGGCTACCTCAGTATAAGTTGATATTGCATAAATATCACATATTTCTCTATGTAATAAATACAGATAAATCACAGTACATTCCGTACATTTACAAAGGATTGGTAGATAAGTTTAATATATTATTTGTTATTTGTGGGTAACTTTTGTTGGTTAAGCTACAACTTATGTGACTTAAATAGTTTGCTTTTGGTCGAACAGTGCGAGAGATTTTCATGGAAACTGATTTAGACATCACTTCACTCTTCAGCAGGTTGGAGATTTAAGAAGTTTTAATGGCGCTTTTTTTTAATTTGGTAAATGACTGGTTTGAAACAAGCATGTAAGTTAAAAAACTGCACTTTGAGCACAAACTTCGTAGTGGATGAACAAACGACTGGTACAACCCAGTACAGATCATACACACATATGGGCACAGATACACGCCCATGCTGAGGGTGAAAACTTGAAGCAAAATGTGGAAAAATCTGGCGGCCGCCTGACACAAATGTGCACATGCACCTACGCTCTCCCCACGTCCACATCTCAACCTCATGTGGCATGGCGGTGAATTAAAGAGGGGAGCAGTGAGTCCGCTCCCCCCTTTAATTAATAACTGTCTCTGTTATTATCAAAGCCACACTCATCTTTAGCAGGGAGGAGAGAGGAAGTACTCCCTATATAGCTCATAAAAAGAAAACAGAGCGGGTGGCGAAAGAGAAGATTGACGTCCACAGAAGGAGAGTAAAATACAGGACGTGTGAAGTGTAATAGCAGGCAACCAACGAGTTTTGCTCCTATGTTGCTTTTTCTGTCACTAATGCTTATGATGAAGGGGTACATGCATCTGTTTGCAGTTGCTTTATGGTAACAGCAGCACAGATTATACATCTTTTAAACTATGGCTGCATATCTGTTGCATGTTTCAACATGTGGGCATACTTGTGCTGCATCCATAAGCGCGGAGTATGTGTGTGTTTGCATGTGTGTTGTGGGGGTTATCAGGACTCAGGTCTAATAACAACCTTGATACTGTTCTCACAGAGGCCTCTGAAGTTGCCTCCACTCCATCAAGTCGGTGTGTGGTTGCCCGGCAACCGAGGGTCCGGTGTTCCCGAGCGGCGCTGTTTGTTCCCTACGAATGATCCGCCAGAGAGAGGAAAGATGGGCGGAGGTGAGGATGAGAGAAGGAAAGACACAAATTGGTAAATGGAAGACGCAGCCTCGAGGGGCCCTGAATCAATGCCTGAGCAAACAAGCACTGTCTGTCTCCCTCAGCCGCCATCTTTCTCTCTGCTAGATAATACTTCTGCTTTACCGTCTTGCTCCCTCTGACCTTTTTTCTTTCACATGGTGTCTTCTACAATTTATTTGACTATTTTACATGTACCCTGTCAACTAATTAAGTGGAATTTTTACTTTAAAATGCTTTTAATTTCCGCTAAATTATTCAGCTTTCTGTCTCACCCCACAGGCTATTGTCTTCCCACTTCTCTCTTCTTCTCCACTTTTATTCACACTTCTCTAATCCTGTGCCATTAATAAAAATTGTGTCCCACAAAATCAAAATCTCATTTCTCTTTTCCATCTCTGTGTAGCCACTGACTGATGAAAATAGGCAATAATCTTGTATCTAGTGCCTAGTTTGGGGATCCCAAGCTCCAAAAGAAGTCTTTCTTCTATTTCCCATGAAACAACAACTCTATGTGAACTAAGACCACTTTGGCGCCAGCTATAGGATTTTCCCCTTTAATGTGATTAATGACCATAATGAATTCTAATATTCCATATTACTATAGCATTTTTCACATTTAGTAACAGTTGTCATGACTATTTATAACTGGCAGTATACATATATATATATATATATATATATATTAAAAAAAGAGCTGCAGGTATGAGAAATGGGGACTGGGCCTTCAAAAGAAGAGTGGATGCATCTGGATGGTTCATATTCATAGAGTAGTTGTAAGACATTGGCTTTAAAGTCCACCGAGAGCTTTGAAAGTGAGTAAAAGGAATCTGATGTTGATACAATTGGAAGACAGTGACAATCATGGTGTTGAATTTCTGTACACTGCTACTGAGTTGTGAAGTTTTATGTTGCCTACCTCTTGATATCAGGCAAGAAGGATGTGACCAGAGGCGGACAAACAGCAAAAATAAGATCTCATTTGTCTGCTAAATTGCTGTTGAATAAATTGCAGTTGTTTTTATAATGAAACTTTGATGTGCTGATTTCTGCTGCAGCAGGCACCTTTTTAAGCAAAAAAATACTCTGATAGATCAGGTGCACAATACTTAATCATTATAAAACAGATGGTAAAAAGCTGTCAACATACTGTGAAGTTTTCAGCCCCAAAGATGCCAAGAGAATAGTCTGTGCAATTTTCTCATAAATGACTGCATCAGAGTCGTGCTGTTATTACTTTACATGCAACTATTTCTCCTGATACGTTGCTTGTCTTGCCAGGGGGGTGGTTAATATTTTGACAGTTCTATATTAATGAAATTTATGAGCATTAAATGCCTGAAATAGTTGGGTTGCCTACATAGTGGCTACAGTTGACAAATGAGGTGAAACTCACCCACAGGGGACAGTTAAGAAGCCTTGTGACGGGAGGCACACTAAGTCCAGCCTACCAGTGTAAAACAGATCATTACAAAGGTTGTTTTGTAGAAACCTGCACAGAAATACATGGTTATAAACATTTTGCATGGCAGCACAGGGATGTTAGCTAGCTTGTGTGTGGAGTTCATTTTGTTTTGAAGGAAAAGACACAGCCGGATATTTCATCTAGACATGCATTCAATAAGTTACATCCAAATTTTCAATCAAGCAAACCAACAGCTGCAACATAAAAAGTAGAGATGAAGTCTTGTACAGAGCAGGTTCATGTTAAATGTGCTGGTGCTGTATAAGTTTAAATCTGAGAGAGGAGCTTCTGCTGGTTTAGTAATGTATAAAACAGAATCATGATTAAAGCACGTTCAAGTGCATACAAATTACAGTGTGGTTGAGCAGTTATTGCCAGAAGAAAAGATTGAAACACATGATAACAGTTAATACTAAAATCTGTTAGCAAATCTAAATTTTGTTTTATTCTAAACTTCCTCTGTGTACACTGTAAGACCAGCTGAAATCTCTCCCAGGCAGATCTTCTCTTTGGCTCTACAGTCCACACGCAAGCACAGATTTTGCAGTGAAATGTCTTCATATGAGCAGCATTTCTGATACAATGTGCAGGGTGAGGAATAAAGTTAGGCTGACATTCACAAGCTGAACCAAAATAACTGTGGCTTGACCAACTCATTCCACGGGCCAGGCTTTGACAGCAACAATCAAAACAGATTCATACCCTGTGAAACATTATGTGGAAAATGTGGAGATCGAGCCTTGGTTTTCATTTTGAGGTCTGTGGAAGCTGTATGACATCAGCGCATGTCTTCACGACTTTGTGAAACACAGGATTTGCTTCTGCATAAGCTACCATTTAGGCAAATGTTATGAAAGTATCTTATTAAACCGAGCGGTCTTTTTCTTTGGAATGGTAAGTTAATGGATCCTGGCAGATCTTGTTCCGCAAAGATTCAGACAAAATCAGTTTGTTAAAGTTGGTCCCGATGGAATCAGGTTCAAAGCAAACACTGAATGCACACTGAAGCGTGAGAGTGTACCTGGCCTTTCTGCCAAGTTCGGCTTACATCAGCGCTCAGATCTAACCAGCTAGGGGCCAGAACACACACACATACACAAGCGCACTGAGCTCCACAAAGGACACAATGTCCTCAGCACCATCTCTTGTTCTTTTCCTCCTTTTTCACCCCTTCCCCTTTCCTTAACCTAATTATATCTGTCCTTATCCTTCTTTCTCCTCCCTTGCACTGCAGTGCTGGCGTTCTCACCACCACTAATGACACGGTGTGATCTCCGCAGAGTCCCCAGCCAGCGAGCTGGGGTCACATATGTTCTATATCATCTCCTGAACACTTCCATATGGAAGCATGCCACCCATGCCAAGACCTAACACAAATACAGTGCCTCTGCAGGAGGAGAGGGACTGAGACGGACAGACTGACAGAAATACTTGGGTGGAAGACAAGAGAACAAACAGTAAGGAAAAATGGGGAGAGAGAGATGGACAGAAAGAGGGAAAAAAGGAGAGTGAAGACATAAACAGAGGAGTGCAGAGAGAGAGGGAGAGGGAGGGAGAGAGAGAGGGAGGGAGGGAGAGAGAGAGAGGAGAAAAGAACAGCCAATTAAAACCAAAACAGGCAGAGTGTGTATGATGGAAAAAGAACACATACCAGGTCTACTTTTTCACTGTCTGGCTGTTGATTTAGGCAGACAGAAGCAGTCATAAACAGGAAAGCCTGAAAGGATGAAGCACCATGCTGAAACTGTATGTCTCTGTCCCTCCCTCCCGTCTTTTCAGAATAGGCATGTTTATTTAGAGATAAAAGATCTCTAAGATATAAGATAAATTGTCCTATCATGTTGGGTTTAAATGCTGAATAATGAGAATGGTTCAGGCTTCTAAAAATCATCATAAATAATCTTTTTAGGGAAAGTCCATAGTAAAGCATACATAGTTTACATGTCTATTTGTCCTTCTGATTAAAACAAGGTTTCTAGACTATCCTTTTGAAGAGGGTTTATTGATTCCATGTCTTCTGCGTGGGTGGAGAAACAAGTGCCAAAAATAAAATCACCCAAATCTAATAAAAAAACAAGCTTTGTGACCTGATTTTTTTTTTAATCAGCACAACCAATGGACCTTTCTGAAGGCACGGTGAGCCGTCTACATCTAAAACAGGACTTTTCAAACACATTTTAAAATTACAAATCTTTGTTCCATTGGATTCTCCATTGGTAGTGGCATTGATTTGTTTGCCACTTGGGTGCAGCACAGCAAGCTAAAATCACAACTTTAATATATTATCATCTTATAAAGTTTTATATGGAAAACATATCTGCAAACAGTAGCTTTTTTAAAATACATCCTTTAAGCATCAAGCAAACACAGAACAAACATGATCATTTCTTGAACTGATTCGATTTAGTACTCAAACAAACTGAAGACACTGCCGTATTATTTTGTTTAGCATTACAGAGGTGATAGATGTGTTTTTGTCTTTAACTTTTCATTTTGAAGTAAATGTTGATTGCACAATGTTATGCCTATAGATTAATGGTGCCATCGGCGTTTAAACTGCTTCTTTATAAGCCTCTTCGATATCCAGTTCTGTCTGCCTCTGGATATGATTCCCTGGGAAAATGAAAGCTCGATTCATGGTGTAGTTGCATAGAATATACTGTCAAATAAACTGCTGGCAGATATGGCTTATTGGTACCACGAACAAGTTGTTTATTAAATTCAAAACAACATCCTAATATGAGCAGTACACAAAGTCAAACAACCTTGCTCGCTCATAGCAGTTCATCACAGTGTAGCTTCTGAATCTGGCTCTCTGATTGGTTGGTCTGCCTGTATGACTCAAAACATCAACATACCTGATTAAACTTGATTTCTAGAGGGCATCCTTGTTTGCAACCAGTCTGTACATTTTGTGAGCCCCACCTTTTTTTCTATATTTGTTTGCATTTTGACTAATTTGAACCAAAGGTATGCTGAGTCAACTATTAGCAGCTCCTATTTGCAGTGTACACATTAATGTGCAGACAAATATCAGTGGCTTACTTTGATACTAAAGAAAACCTAAAAATTACCTGACAAGTTCTGGACCTTTTCGGAGCATGTTTTTTTTTTGTTTTTATTGGCAATGGATATTCGATATACTAGTGTCCCACAAAGTCCAGGTCATGATAAATCTAAATATATGTGTTTCATGTTGAAGTTCTCAGATTTGTGAGTTATCATTCTGTAGATTTGAAAATCAACAGAAAATATGTTTTCACCATGTTGCAACTTTTTTGATTGTGTAACAACACTTCTTGTATGTCTCCTTTTCTTTTCTTTTTTTTGTATTGCTATAGTCCTTCTTGTGAGTCAAACATAAAGTGAAATAAAGTTTGGCTTTGTTACAGTGGTGCCAACATTGATACCACTTGGAAATGCCGGTGGAGATGAAAGTTGCCTGTTGCCCCTTCAGCGGTTTTCTATTTGCGAGTCCAAGAGACAAAAAGCAACATTAGCAACCATTTGGCCTGACCACCTGATAAATGTAAGTCCAATGTCACTATTTTGGCTTTGTTTTGGTCTCCACCAACACTTGACAAAAATATCACCATCATAAGCTGGTAAATATTTCCCTTTAATCTCCAGCAAGCCATGAGGTAATTAAGCTCAAGAAGTTGCTTAAGCAGACTCATAAGTTTCAAAAATCAAAAGTGAACAATCAGTTTACGCCATACATCAACATAATGGTGGTAAATAGCATAAAAAAAGATGAACCTGTCATCCAAGTAAATACAAACATTACAAACGTGCATTCATTCCTCAAATACCTGACGTGGATTTCAAAGAACTCTAAATATAATTCTTCTGTGTGATATGTAACACCATTATATAACGCAAATGCAGAAGCATAACACACTCTGCCTCCAACAAAGCCTTAATCACTTGCTGTGACCCTGAGTTAAAGATAAATGAAGGAAGGACAAGATACGGAAGGAGACAAACAAGTTGGTTGCCATGCAGATGTGTGTGGAGGTTAAAAGAACGCCGCTCTGCCACTAATCAGCCCATCACCCAGACAACATCGAGCCTTTTAACATTACAACTTACACCGAAGATGGAGGGGTGATGAGACTTTCTGCTGGAAGACAAGCAAACAAGAAAACAAAGCCATATGCGCGCAGCATTAAAACACTGACATAAACAAGTTTCACATGTTTTAAGTGATGACACTTATGAAAGCAGATGCATGTGTGAAGTAAGCACATGCACACACACAAACACAAGTAACACAAGTGTGTTTTTAGGGGTAAATGTAATGTTTCAAGCATGATGCTGGGCACTTTCTATGGCAACAGCATGAGTGAGCTTTTCCTCCAGGGGTGACATATGGTATGGAGTGCTATAGGGGGCAGAGCAGCCTGTTCATACACGTTTGTGTTACTGGGATCATGTTGTTCAGTGCAGCCTGTAACATACAGGACAACCACAAGAGATGCATGCACGAAAATTATAGACTTATATTCAGATAAAACACAAAAGTGCAGGCTGATTGTCTGTGATGACATGCTGTGCAAGTACATATTAGCAAATGCATGCAGTTGTCATGGTTTGGTAATTAGCAAAAAACAAAAGACAACAATGGATGCATACATTGTCATTGTTTTTATCCAGATACACTCTGAACTTCTGTCAAATTTTAAAGCTACATTAAAGGATTTTTTGGTCACCTGGAGGCAGCTGAAAGCACAAAACTGACATATGATTACCATGTAAATTTGTTATGTCGAACAAATGTAAACTCAGCAGACACAGACCAATGTTATCATTCATTTGGAGTCTTATAGCCACCAGATAAATTACAGTCCAATATTCATGCAGTTCTTGGCTCTGTTTTGATCCTCCCAACAAACCCTGCAGAAAGAAATCTATATTGTCAGCTGCTAAATGTTGTTCACCAGCAAGTCAATTGCATTGACTGTAAATGGTACAGGTGGCTACGGTGCTATTATCACAGTCTATTTGTGCTAAACTCCAGCCTGAGAGATAGGGTTGATGAGAGAGGTGAGACTGAACTAAAAAAATGAGCTGACAGACGCTAGAAGGAGAACCAAGAGTCAGGGGGTTATGGGCTTGGTTATAACAAGGAGCACATGCCACTTAAAGTCATTTGAGCCCTTTTCATCATTAAAATAGAAATTACTGGCACTTTAAAGAAATTAGAAACAATGCTGAAGATGTGAAAATGTAGATTTCTGGCAGTCATTTCAACTGTTAGACCTCAAACGCAACCAAAACATCTGAACAATATAATCCCCCAAGTGAGTGTGGGTAGTCCCTTTGCTTACAGTGCTGATTTTTGTTTTGATGCAGCAACTGACAACCTTTAATGGGATTTTGAATGTAACCTACCAAAGTCTGACACCCACACGTCTGTGAGGGACAGTAGACAAGTGATCACAGAGAGATGTGATCCTCCCTGCGCTCTGTGAGATGAAAACAGCACAGTCACGGAGCACTCAAAGTGAGATATTGTGTTCCTATTACCTACCGATAAAGTGATGAAGACACACTGTGTGAGAAATTGAAAATGTAGAAACTGTGTCCTTGATATACCCTTTTCAATTACATTGCTGTTGACGTGAGACTTTCCTCCCAAATACGATGTGTTAAAAACATTGTTCGCCTGTTATTTATAGTTGTCTGTGCTTTGTGAGAGTGAAGTCAGGACAGCTCTGCTAATCGGAGACCACATTGTCTGTGTTTGTATCTGCTCTTGTGTGTGAAGAAACCAAACACGTGGTTCGCACACTCTCTCTCACACACACACGAGCAAACACACAACACAGCATGGTCTGCAGATGTACAAAACTCACAGCAGGCAAACATGCAAATAGCATCGTGCGTCCTGTTTATTCTCATACATTTCAGATTTCTCCATAATCAGATGCACATGCCTACGCGGCTCCCCGTTAGTGTCAGAGAACGACAGAGGATCGACGAGCATGTGACAGAGGATGAGATGGGCTGATGATAGAGGCTCGGTGGACATATGATCGGAGGAACTCTCATTTGCAAACATACCTGTCCTTGAATTCTCTGTTCCTTCACCACAGGTTTCCATGGAAACCAGGGAAAGCAGGGAAGTTGCGTTTGTGTGTGCTTGTGCATGTGTCTGTGAGAGACTGTATGTGTGTGTGTGTGTGTGCATGTGTGAAAGAGAGAAAGAGAGAGGATGAGTGAGTTCGCAGGTAAGAAAGCGCTTCCATCTTGCAGAGCTCACTTCATTTTTTAACACCTGGCTGTCCCATTAAAATCTTGGTTCTCCCTGATAAAAGGACGCTCGAGGTGAAAGGCTGGAGCTTTAACAGTGTAAAATGCAAAAGTGAAAATGGATACAGAGAGAGACATACAGTTAGGTAGTGGTTAAATGTGTTTTGAAAAGTTGCTGTTCTGCTGACGGTAAACACCTCCGGGGAAGACCTGATGTGAACTGAGACTACGGGTGCGCCCTTGACACCAAAGTCAAAGATCAGGCACTTAAGCGCCGGGCTCATTCTGAGGCAGCCCTCATCAGCCACAGCAATACCAATGATGTATTTACAAGCGACAGACAGAGAGGTCCCAGTGAATTTTTAATGAAAGCTCTGTTTGAAATTTTGAACAAGCTCAAATTGATTCATGATTTTTTAATGGAGCCTGTGGAAGCTTCCAGAATTGCTGATTGTTTCTCCCACGATGAGCAAACATCCACAGTGGGGGGAGGAGAAAGAAAGGGGGCCGTGACTCAGACAAATCCCACACACACACACTCTTTGCATCAATTTTAAGAGGCCAATATCCTGTCCGGTCCGTCTAAATGTTATTGCATGTAAGTTGATGACGCTGAGAGTCAAACACTTCGCAGAGGTTTCATTCTTCTCCCTGCTCATTTAAAACTGTTTAGCTAGCTTCGACATGCCTGAACTTGACTTTGGACTTGGAGGGCCCGAAAAAAAAGGAAAAAAAAAAAATCCCAAGAGAGATAACATCCACATGGAGGTCAAACTAAAATGTAATAAAAACAGACTTTGAGGTCCTAACACTGCAGTTGATCCCTTGGCTCCAGTTGCCGTGTCATTTTAGTGAGCTCACATCTAAACAGACAGACATTTGGGGAAATAAGATTAGGATTAAATAAGATGAAGTAATTCATTCATTCATTGATGGATGAATAAGATCCAAATTTGCCTCTCTTAGCATAAAACTTTAACGGTGGGCTTAAATTTAAAGCAAAGTGTGGTTTTATTTAAAAATACACTATAATTTCTGTTTGTCTACAGTTTAAATTTGATCTATTAATTAATGAGCCCTAGTTGTGATGGCAGGTTGAATTTTAAAAAACTTCATGAAAAAAGGTTACCTAACTGTGCTAACCCTGCACACACATTCATTAATTTGTCACTCACATTTAAAAAGACTGAAAAGAAAGTTATTTTCTACAGCATCTTTAAGGATAAGCTACATGCAATGGAGTTATTTTGCACAAAATACATTCAGACTTTGGGGATGTTAGCTGTTTTTTCTTTGCTTCGAGTTTCCATGCTAAGCTAAGCTGATGGCTTCCTGACACTTTCTTAATCAATCAAAAGACACGTGTGTATCATAGGTTTTTATGACCCACACCCCTGACAATTAAAAATATAAATTTACATAAAACATGTTACAGTGACAGACGCTTCGTATTATTTATGTGTGTGTGTTTTGAGGCGGGGAGAACAAACTTCTTGCCAGTGATCCGGAGCGACAGTCTGTGTGTCCAGGACGAGCATGCTTGTGAGCAGAAGGAAACTTTCACAACAAGTCCGTCTGGTTTGTGTCCCATAATAGAGAATTCCTGCTGTTCTCCAAGTGCTCCGCTTATGCTGGTGAAAGATTCAGATTTAATCGATCTTGACTGGAAATCAACAACAGCGAGGCGTCCAGGGGCCACAATTGTTATTACCAGCAAAACTTCACGTCCCCTCTCGCCGTCTGTCGACGCGGGATTAATGGAGACGTATTCAACGGAAATGAAAATTTAAATGTAATCCACATGGATTCTCCTCGGGCAACCTCATCACCTTATTTAAATATTTGCTTCTCAGTAAATAGTCCACCTCAAACAGCGACGTAAGATTGTCTCCAGCAATCAAACCCCCCCAAGCAGAATGAAGTTTGGACATTTGGCCGGAGCAGTCACACAACATTTCGTGGTCCAGCTTTGCCTTGAAAGCTGATGGCTTACTTGTTTAAAAAAATTATCTGTAAGGTCACTGGAGGAGAACTTTAGGATTCAAAACTTGGCCCCACTCCATCCATCGGTAATAAATCATGAGACGGGAAAGTCAGGTTGCAGCCAGTGCTTGCAGAGGAGGTTCAGGTGTCCATCCCTACCCCTCCTCTGTCCGCACTTAATTTATATTACAGGTGTAAAGCAGTCTCAGCTCAGCTAAAGGTCTCCTCCAAAACCCTCAGGGCCACGGCTCGCCCCGGCATGCAATAATTTATGAACAAAGTTGCCGGGCTTTACGAGACAGGAGTGCCAAGATTGTGATACCTTTATCTATTCTGGACACGGACTGTCTAAAATATAGATCAAAGATTGTGGCCTGGGTACGGATTAAGAGAACGTAGCGTCGAAAAGACGGACTCATTTACAAGAAACATAATTCAGCTGTGGCTCAGCAAGGTGTTTGTGCAGGGAGCAAGTCTCTGCACCGATGTTTTTTGAGCTAAATTAAAAAAAAAAAAAAAGACATCTGTTAGCGAGAGAACAGTGATGTCATGATAATACGACATTTATGAGACATCACCTGCTTTCACATGTCAACGCAAAAAGAAGCCGTCAAAGCCTGCAGGGTGATCATTAGACCAGGGGAAGAGCCTTGGACCGTCTATCAGCGCAGTGTGTGTGAAGCCTGTCAGAGCTGAGATCTTCCTTCTCTGCCTCTCAATGTCACACTAACCCTCCTCCGTTTCCGGTGCATTTTCCTCCCGCTCTTGATCTCGTCTCATTCTCCCTCTCCCTTTGAGCCGCCCCATCCCTCTCAGTCGCGCTATTTGTCCACACGGCTCTCTCTTTCCCTGCGTCCGCGGCGCGTCCGAGGGAAAAGCCACATGAGAGAGCCGGGCGCTCCGTATGATGGGAGCAGAGGCCACACGCATCATTCAGCCCTGGCAGATATTTGTTCTCTTTCCGTAGAGGAGGGCAACACTATTAGACTGCTTAGAGCCATCCATCATCCTCCGCTCCGACTCTCTTACAACTTTTTGGAGGTCAGAGGAACGGAGTGAGCCATCTCAGCGTTCCCTGGCATTTCTGCTGCGCGCTGGCGATGCGGTAGCTGCAGGGCCGAGCGGCAACGGGGAAGGAAAAGGCTGCCATTTCTGCGAGAAGAGGCACGGGGTCAAACTAATAGACTGGTTTCTGACAACAAACACTAAGGTGTCACCAAGCGCGGGTTAAAGAGATGGCGGGGCAGCGAGTACAGGTGCCCCCACTGGTTTTGTAACAGGAGGAGGTAGTTCAAAGGCTCCTGCTGCTTGCACAACAGACATTTACCACCTCTCCGCTGTCTGTCACTGTGTTACACAAGCCTCTGCCCAGCACTGTGAGGAAATGTGGATTTTCTGAAGACTGCTGCTTTCCCCTGCTGCCGCCGCCTCTGCTGGGCTAATTTGCAGGTGTGCGGTCCTCTTTGCCATCTGCAGTGGTGCAACATTCACCTGAAAGGTATGTTTTAGCTGAGAAGGTATTCAAAAACACTGTCGCTCCAAGCCGCTCATTACCAGCTCAAGCAACATCTGACACAAGTGACCGTAGTGGAAAATTAAGAGGACTGGCATCATCTTCCGAGGAAGCCAGTGCAGCCATAAAGTGTCCGTCTGTGTGTTTGCTGGGTTTCAAAGAATTCCAGTCATGCGCATGCACACACGCAGGAGCTCCCACAAACATCTGCATTATACTCGACTTGAATACAACTAACACATGAAAGACAGGCAGGTTGACGGAAAAGACTGAGAGCTCAAGCGAGACAACGCCGGATCATGAACAGAGGAGGATGAAGTCAGGAATCACTCGTCGATGCAGGTCGACGCGCTCCGAGCCCCTTCACCTGGTCTCGTGACGGCAGAGCCGCCGTGTGATCTATGCCACGGGACACAAAGGCGCTTTTCCCAGAATTCTCAGGGGCTCACGCGCCAGCTGCATCATTATCTCTTCTCACCTCGGATCTTCTCCTCCTTCCGTCTCTCACAATAGCTCCCTCGCTTAGCAAATTGTTCGCCAATCCCCTCCTGACAAAGTTGGTTTAACGCATTGGTAATGCCCTTCCCTTCACCCCGGGCGATGGAGAATACAGCAAGAGCACTCTGTCACTAACCTCTCCCTTCACAACAGACCTGGAATGGAGGAAGGCCTAACAAAGCCCGCCTGCACATTTTGTCTTTTGGACTGCAGAGATCAGGCCTCGTCCCATTCCCATGTACTCATCTCTTTAATGCCGGATCTCCAGAGTTGGGGGGCTCAGTGGTGCTCAAATTAACTAACACAACATCAGAGTGATTGGCAGTGCCCAGGGGGGAATGTGAGAACCTCACTTGGCAGCATCTTTCTCTAGCATACCATGCATGTCTCATCAGTCATAACACCGGCAGTGTAATCCAGGTTGGCTGTTTGGGCTTTGTCAACTTGCACTGAAGCAGAAGCTGATGCCGTGCCAAAGACTCAGCGTTGTGTTATATGAACGTGATGGGCAGAATAATAAGTAAAGCAGCAATCTAATTTGTCGATGATCCAGTCCCGCTTTTTGAGCAGAAGGTGGGTGCATAATGATGTCAACTTTAACCTGCAGATGGCGTGACCAGGCGCTAGCGTGGCGAGCACGATAAGCAGCACAGGCGTTCTGATACACGTACAGGCAGGCACTCATACGCACTCTCGCCCTGAGGATTGCTGCTGGACATAATGAGCCGGCCGAGATAAGGAGCAGTACATGATAAAGCAACAAAGGCTGCATAATGAAATGAAGAAATGAAAGCAGCGACTGGCCACAGAGGCAGCTGTCAGTACCTCTGCCCTCAGATGTTGCTCCGGTCAATAGCGATCGATATGCAGAGACAAACGCCTTCCAGCGTGCGTGCACACACAAACGCACATTGGCTGAAAGTCTCAGCTCATTTGTCTCTTGGCTCCTAATTCCTTGTCAAAGCTGTCATCAAATCACAGTCCCTAAGTTGCCTTTCTTAGTTTCATATGCACATTTGGTCGCTTACTAGAGATACAAGAAGATACAATCGGATACAATCAGACAATATCACTTATCACAAATATATTGGTGTTAGGATAAAAAAATGCTGTACAGAAGTAATGAATACATAAAGATGGATTATTCATTGGTTAAAGGCTATCTGAGTCATCAACTGCTGAATGTTCATAATACAGGTTTCCCATCAACACATAGCAATGCTCTTCATGTTTATCATAGTTCAGTGTTTTTATTACACAGTACTTCTGCTTCTTTATGAGCAATTTTATTTTTTATTAGATAATGATGGAGGAAGAGTCAGACAGGAGACATAAATAGAGAGCGACGGATATGAGATGTAACAGAGGTGCAGAGGAGCTGTCTGGATAGATGTATGTAGCTAAACCATCAGGTCAACGAGACCCCATCGGTGTCTGTGCACACTCAGTGTGTCACATGCAGACAGCGTTCGTCATCTTTCCCCAATCGTCTGCTGACTCCCAGTGAGTGACTTTAATGCTTTTCACATGACGATACCTGAGCAGGTTCTGCTTCAGTAAGAAGGTCACAGGTCTATGGCTGTGTAGTTTGACAAAATAATCTTTTTTCTTTTCAGATGGTTTCATGTGAGTGATGTGAGGGCTGAAGATGTGAAAAGTACAATAGTTCATAAAAAAA
>JAOXYL010000065.1:14900884-14936711 GCA_028564955.1 Terapon puta | reverse complement strand
CTTTTTTCTTTTCAGATGGTTTCATGTGAGTGATGTGAGGGCTGAAGATGTGAAAAGTACAATAGTTCATAAAAAAAAGCAAAAAAATGTCTGAAATGTCTGAAAAATTCAGTAATGCCTCTCTTTCAGTAATTTTGTAATCATCTATTTATGTTAGATAAATAAATATCAGTCAGTGTGTTATAAGAAGTATCCATACTGCATTAGCTTCAAAACACTGTATTTGTCGTAGTCACAGAAACATTCACACAACCACATATTTACATTTTTTTGTCAGACCACGCAATTACTGTGCTAAAAACCTTTTGAAGGTACAATGGCGACATTACCTTTGTATTTACCTACCCAAGCATTCATGTATAAACACGAAGCCTCCTGAGGTCGCCAGTTTGTGGACAGTCAGACAGGATGAGATGTGCGTCTCTGGCTCACACCAGACTGTTTTCCTCCCATCAAACCTCGCTGACCCATCCAGCACACTCTCAACCCAGCACGCAGTGTTTTGAAAACGTGTCAGCTGCACTTCCAAACGATGGCTGTAACATCCGCACTCCACATGTGTGTGCGTGTGTGTGTGTGTGCTCGACTGGATCTGGGCTGAATTATCTCACTGAAAGAGCTCTCCGTATTCCTTTGAGTGAGAAACCCTTGTTGTTTACATGCAAGCGTGAGGAGCGCGGCGCAGACAGCGGTCGCTCCTGGAGATCTGTGGATTCGGCGTGCTCACCTGTCAGCGCGTCTGCATTCTCCCGACGCAGCCGCAAACCAGCCACACCACAGAGCAGCATCAAACTAAATGGCAGGAATGCTCAGAATTTCATTGCTTGAAGTAAGACACTTAGATGTTTGGCAAAATACAGGGAGTGCATTTTGAAAACTAGACAGTGTCCATACCATCAAGGCACTGATATGAGGGAGAGCCGGCGAGGACCTTGTGATGAATGCAAGTTGCATCTGTGTTTAAGTTGGTTAGTATTTGGCAGGGGGCGTTCGGAGGCCCTCACCGTCTGAACAAAAAGCACTATGAACTTTTGAACCGGGCGCCTGGATTAACAACTGACCTGGGAGCAGCCGAATCTGGGAAACTATAATTAAGGTTGATTAAAGAACATTCCTGGGGTCTGTTTCTGCATGCTAAGTGAGCTGTAGGGCTTTGCCAGCGGCCTGGGCCCCTATGAAACGGGCAATTTCATAGCTGAGAGTGAAATATGTTCCTCCATCATGAAAAGTGCGTCACAGGAAAGCGATGACAAACACGTATATTTGCAGGCAGTTAGGGAACGGGCGCAAACAAAAACTCCCTGATTGCGTCCCGTAGCGAAATGAGCACAGAGGAAAACGGCTCCGAATGCCTTGGAAAGCCAACTAGTCATTACTGCAATCATCCTTATGGCGTCCACAGTGTAATTAGCTGAAACAGGCAGCAGTGTACCTATAAATACCAGACACTAAACAACAGTAAACAAAGGGACAACCGCAGCCAGCAACCTCTCACATTAGACTTCAGCCCTCTCCCACAAGCGCTGACAGCAGCCGCCGTCAACAATAACTGTTGCAGCAGCGACGCCGGCAGCAGCATAACTCGGCGGCCATGCGTTCGCAGCTGAACCTCACTCGAGTTATCAGTTGCAGCTGCAGAGGAACGGTCGCCACGCTGAGGTCATCGTTCTTAACCACGTCGCCACCCCCCGAGCTTCTCCTCCCTTTTTCCCCGTCCGCGCTTTCCTCACATCACCTCCTCCCCGACTCTAAGCGCACATGTGCCAGTTTCTTTCGGTGCGGTTTGGCCGGAGCGTTAAAGCGAGCCAGGAGTCAAAGCATCCTCTTATTTGTGAGACGTCTGGTATGAGTGCTGGGAAGCGGGCCTCAGAGGGCAAACTGGGTCAGAGAACGCAGGAGCATCACGTCATGAGACCGAAGGGGACTGCGGCTATAAAGCACAGGTGTTCGTCAAGCCTGTTAATCCAGCGACTGAAGCCATGTTCACAACTTACTGGCAAACAGCAAATTCCAAGCTTTCTAACTGACTGAAGTTTTAGCTTTTTACGTTGTTTTCCACTCAACTTTTTAAGTTACTGTAGACTTCATAATTGATATTTTCGAGTATGGACATTGTTCCAACATCTCCTTCGTCCACATGGCACAATATTCAGAAAAATGTCCCACTGGTTTCATTGTTTCATTTAATTTTCATTTTCATTTTCATTGGCCCATTTCAAGCACGCTCTCCTTGCACTTAGGTTAGGATTACAATTAGGGTGAAAGTCAGCACAATGGGCCGTTGGGAAGAGTTGTTGGATCAGTGGGATGGCATTGCACCTATATTTTGGCCCTCATTTTTTTTCCATTTGGATACATTCAGGAACAGACCATATTAATTTTACCTTTGTCTTTAATAACAGCACAAGCAGCACCCTTCAGTCATTGGCTGCCCTTACAGAGGTCAGTGCAGTTAAACTTTTGGCAAAGCGAAAAAATTAACATCTGGGGAGAAAATAAAACCACACCACATACACAAGAATAAAGGAATGATGGGCAAGCAAAGAACTAGTCCCGCTCATAAAGTTAAATTTTAACCCTTTTTTGTGCAGATTAAAGTTACTGATATTGCTGATTAATTAGTGAGTTTCAGAGATGTCAGTCGGTGGATTATTTTTAGCATTTCCTGTCTTTATGCTAAGCTAAGCTAACGGACATATATGAGATTGGTGGCAATTGGTGGCCAACAATAAGCCAGCAGAGGTCACTGATCACACCTCACCTTCACATAACGATGCTGCACCTACTGTCCCTTAATGATTTCCTTTTTCTTTTCTTCCTTTTTGTCTCGCAAAACACCGACATGTTCGCCTGAACCAAGACTCTCCTCTCACACTTATTAGGCTCTGGAAAACACACACACATATATACACAAACAGGAGCTGTCATACTCTACTCCAGTCTTTGCAGGAGCCCGTGACCCACAGATGCGAGCATACGGGCCTCGAGTGACAGACGAATGCTCCCGAGCCCCGAGAACAATTAGCACTGCCAGCACTGGAGACACAGAGAGAGAGAGAGAGGAAGACTGTCACATGAAGGCAGCCCACTGGAGAGAGACGAAGGGTTACGACCCTGCACCGACGCGCTGTGTTCAGTCACCAGATGCTCCACGCTACGAGACATACTGACAAAGACAGAGGGAAACGGAGACAGTGACAAAAGCTGAGCTGTGTCCAATTCTCACTTCTAATTTCAGGGTGTCCGTGATGACGACTCAGGGCCTCCACTTCCTCCCTCAACAACAGGCAGTCTTATCCCAGCCCGACCATTAGACACACACTGAGCCTCTTACCAGTCACACATTGTATATTTACAAAAACACCCACACAAGTAGTGCAAAGTATTTACCGCATTTCACACCTGTCAAAGACATCAAAAGAATTTTCTGTGAATAATTGCATCTTTACTGCAATCCATCAAATGACTGATAAGCAAGCAGACTGTAAGCAACTTTGACCACTCGCTTTTCGGCCACAAATAAACTCAGGAAACACGGCACATTGCGTTGTTATGAGAAAAATCAGGGCATGTGTTTCTTTTTTTCCTTTCTCTCTTTTTTTTTTTTTTTTTCACTAAATACGTGGTGTGAATTCCTGGCTTGACTTCACAGGCGCACTGCCTTGTTTTTCTGTGCTCTTTGTGGATAATATATGTTGGCGGTGGCAGGGGTGCTGCCGGTGAACGGATTGTTCATGTGTGCGTTTGCAGGCAGGTGTGGCTCGTCGGCTGGTGCATCTCAATTAGGTCTGTGTGTCTGTCAGGCTTCCCCCCACTGTCTGTCCGGCATGCACGGAGAGAAAACAAGACGACCTCGCGTCATATATTCTTAAAAGAAAATGCTAATCTTCATGCAAACGCTTCTCCCGCGGAGATCCTACGTCAGGTGCCGTGTAAGGTTGCATTTCACTTTCTCCTGCACGTATGAATGAGCTCATCTTAAAATTTCATCAAATAGATTTCAGAAATCCTCATTAATTCGAAACCCTTTTGCATTGTTTCACTCATTGCTGTGATCACATTGGTTGTGTATTAGTAACATCTGCCTTCTTTGAAACATATTTAATACTGTGGTTACTGAATGTACTGTGACTGAGTTCTGAGAGTACATTGTGAGTTCTACTTTGTTGTTTTTTTATTTATTTATTAAATGAATGAATGTTTCTGTTGCCTTTTCTAATTTGCCAATATGTTTTCTGACATGATGAAAGTTTTAATGTGATTGTTTTTTGATTGTTGCGTTTCATCCAGTGGTGTTATATTTGACCTTGCTGCCACTGTACAAATTAAGCCTGGATGTTGTACTTCTCCTGTCATCGTATTACACAGCTAAGCATTCCTTTTTTTCCATTTAAAATTTCGTTTAACAATACCACAAAACTAGTTATTAAGACTTTCCTTTCTCAGGTCAGTCAACACATCTTAAAATGTAATCAAATATCATTATGCCAGAAATTCTTATTAATCTAAAATAGTTTTTCATTGTTTTATTTGTTGCTGTGGTTCCATTGGTTTTGTTTTTGGAGCATAGTGGAGCTGCCTTCTTCCCTATAATAACCTCCGTCAGGAGGTGTGACAATAGCACATGAATTATTGCATTCACCAGAACAGTATTATTTATGTTGACTGCTGAAAACATTTATTTCACAGATGCACCAAAGCAAGTCTGCGGCAAACATGCTGAATTTCAGAGTCTGTCTGCCTTGTGCAGACATTTTATGATGTTTTTTATGGCCTATGACATAAACAGCACATGACATCTTAAAATACGTTAAAGGGGGCTTGTCCCAAATCATAACAATAAAACTCAGCAATGGAAAACAGCTTTTGGATGAGTCTAAATAAAGAAACAGGCAAAGAGAACTAGACAGAACATTCAAAACAATTCATATTACTTTCCATTAAGTGTTCACATGTGAACACAACATCTCTCAAGCTGCGTCTTGGATACATTTCACTTTCCCGGTCTGGTGAGTTCAACCTCGCCGCACACTGACAACAGGTGACTTCAGTTAATACATCACATCTGGTCAGGATGCCACCTGGCCACCCTGCTCTTACCGGAAAAAGCACTAAAACAAACCCACACGTTCACACTGTAAAACAACAGGATATCGGTGAAATGTTTTGTAAAATCAAGATATTCTCTGGAGCAGATAACATATGAAACCAATAAATTATTTTATTTCAGCACATACCAATAGGATTTTCCTTTTTAAAAAAGACTTGTATAAAAATAACTCCTCTCAATCATTGCTTGGGGATGTGGTGTGTAGCCCCCTGCCAATAACATCTCACAGGGTGTGATTAGCATGACGGCAAAAACACTGTGGCCACTTACAAGATTAAAACAGGAGGGACCAGTAGGAGCTCGTGTGCTTTGAGCGCTGTAATGATTGTGAACAGAAAATAAACAAAAATCTACCAAAAGATATAAAAGCAGTCAGGAGAAAACAACTGCTTTTGTTAGTGTCAGTGTGAACATATGGCTTATGTGAGGTGAGTTCAGCACCTCTAAGGCGGACACTTTTTTAAGTTAAAGTAGCTGATGTGGTTTTACAGTGCACCTCCTCCATCCAAAGCTGCTGCTGGCCGGCACACATAACTCTTAGGCCTCATCTTCCTCTCTAATGGGACAAACCACACCCCTTGGTTTAACAAGAGTAATAAAACACGCGCACACACACACACACACACCGACACAAGCATGTGCTGATTTACTGGCCGGCGAATGCTCAGGTGTCGTTTGCTCCGCAGTAAAAGCCTTTGCCAGTGGTTTGAGTCGCTCCAAATTGTTTTGCTCTTTTCTGTCACTGCTCAGGTTCACTGTTAAGGTCAGGATCCTGTCCTGAGGTGATGTTCACAGAAAATTCTCGGGAAACTTCAGACTCGAGCGCAGGGTGAGACCTGCTGCGTTGGCCCTGCGTCTAGTCTGCCAGGTCCGGCCTGGGTTAGACACACACGGCCATATTTCATGTGCTCACTTCTGGAGTTTAACAGCTTCAATCCACAACCGTGGAACCAAAAAAAGTATTCTGAGAGCGTGTTAGGAGGAGCTGGCTGAACATCACACAGGCAACTGGCCTAGTAGTCATGCGCACACACACACAAACACAGAGGCTAAGACACACTAGTGGGAATTCCAGAGGAAAAGGATTAAAAAAAAGGATGATTGAGTGGGGGAGGAGGAATAAAGGAGGATACAGAGAAAGAAGAAAACAAGCAGGAACAAGAGAGGAGAGATAGAGAGAGTCTACATCTGCAAAGGACTTTACAGGCTTTGCAATCACGCTGCCACGTCAACACAAGACGGATAGTCGGCAAACGTTGGGGTGAACTTAAGAGGAATCTGTCCCCGCTCCCGGCCCCCATCCCTTCTTCTTTCTCTCGTTGCGAACAACAAGCCCCCCCGTTCTCTCTAACACACAAACACACATATGGACAGCTCTTCCTGCAAGAAAATTCCACTCAAAACAAAAAAAAAGGGTTCACGACCTCAGAGGGAAAATTGCCTCTTGGACAGCCTTTGATATTCTCTTCCAACCTCCTAACTCTCATTTCAAACAGATTAAATCCGCTGAATTATGGAGGCGTGTTTTAAAAAGGGCCCTGGTTTCCATATGAGTGCAATCAGGTGAGAATTAGATTTACTGTCACAGTCCATTTCAGGATAATAATAGGACGCCTTCTGGCTCTTTGCACACAACCTTTGCCGCATTAATAAGCGTCATTGACTCTGTATATGGTCTCTTTTGCTAAAAAAGCTGCATGTGGATTTCTTAATAAGTGTTTTCTCCAGCGGAGCTTCACGTTACTTTATCATCATTTTACCGCCACCTCTCCTGTGGGCATCAGCTAAAGGTTCGCCTCCACTTGTGCGTGAGTCTCTCAGGTTTCCTCTGCAACCACTTCATCATGTGCCGCCCCTTTATGAGGCAGAGACGGTGGCTCGCGTCCCTGCAGGTCTGTTAACTGGTACTCATTTCATGGACGCAGCTGCAGCGCTTCAGCGTGCAAGTCCACCATGCTCTGCGACATGCACGACGGCACAACGGTTTGAGGAAAATGTTAATTAGTTCAGTCCACAAACCTAACAAACAAGACGGCACCGATTCATGGCTGCCCGTGCAGTGTTCCCAACAGCACTGTGTGTCATTTCATGGCAGGCCAGGTGTGATGAGGAGTCGAGTTAAGGCTTACTTCCTGTTTCAACTCAGACATGCAGGACTGCAGGTAATCATATTTTATATCACTGGCTAATCCTTCTCTTGTCCAGAGGGTCAAAAATCACCTGTCTGCATCTGCATTTTATTTATTTATTTGGCTTTTGTTTTTGTTTTCTTGAATGAAAACACAGCTTTATGACAATGAATGAATAGCAGGTGTAGTTTCCTAGTTTGAAATTTATCACAGGGGAGTGGCAATGGTCACTTCCTTAGCCTGAGGGCAAGAAGAGTATGTAGAGTACAAAGACATTGGGACTTTTAATTAGTCAGTCATGTTTTGATTAATCTAGAAATAGTTAAGAAAGTGAGTCAAGAAATAGTGTCAAAAAACAAAACAAGACAAAACAAAACATTAGTTTCCCAGAGCTCAAAGTAATGTTTGAAAAGCTTGTGTAGTCTAAAACTAAAAAGTACTTTACAATGAGTGGGGAAAAATATCCCCTCCTCCCAGCTGAAAAGCTGGAAACTGTGAATGTTAGGCATTTCTGCTTGATAAATTACATCAATTATTTTATCAAATGACTCAATAGATTATCACTACTAATCTCAATTAACTTGATGTTGTTCTACTAAATGATTAATGAACTGATTGTGACATTATAAATCAGATGAAGCTCTAAAACTGTTTAAGCAAAACAGAAAGAATTAACAGTTGTCACACTCAAGTTGTAAACAACATACGTAGTGTGTGTTACAACATCGTAATCGTTAGCATCTCTAATTCATATATGAGCAGTTAAAATACATTTACTTACACCACTCAGAACAGATGTTACATAGCATTACTGCTTACATGCTCTGCTGGCATTTGATCAAACCTTTGGAGTGTAATTGTGCTCCCACTGTGATCCAACTAAAGTTTCCCGCTCCACTTCCTGTCTCACACTGTTCCTGTTCCCTCTGTAAATTCACTCCAGCTGATGTTATGAGCCTTCAGTGACTCCTTTAGACCTCCTTCCGTGGATGACAGATTACTTTTCAGTGCCTGCTCAGTGGTGATCCTCTGGCTCCACCATGTGTCCACGAATGATAACACACAAACTGTCATCCCCCGGCTATTTTAGGTATTAAATGTTAATGTTAAACTTTATTGATCCCCAATGGGAAATTCTCTTTTCATTTGCCGTCCAAGAGGAAAATCAAAGGTCAGGCTCGGCTACAAAACGGCGCCCGCGGTGCAGATAAAGGTTCAGTGTCTCGCTAAAGGACACTTCAGGGAGGGGAGTGGACTTGCTGACACAGAGGCCTCAACCAAGATGGCCTCTCCAGCCCACCAGTGTGTGTCACGCAGTTGTGAGTGTGCTGATTTTTAATTTCGACCTATTATCCGTAGACTTTCACATCATTTAATTAAGCTGCCACAGAAAGCTAGCTGGAATGAAAACCTACAAACCTTCGTACTCCTGGGCCTCATCATCCGGCCTCCGCCAGCTGTCTGACACACTTACATCTCCAACATCAACCGCTACACAACGCTCAGAATTATGAGCATGAAAAGCTGCAAGACGGCGATCAGTAAACGACCTGCAGCATTTTCAACAGGTTTACGACATTTAAAATCGACTGATAAGGTCACTCACCTAAGGTGACCTCCTCGAGTCACCTTGTGCTGAAGACTGGAAAGAATTTTAAAATCTGTGTGTGTGTGAGTCTGGGGCAGCAGGGGGATTGGGGGAGGGGACAGATACAGAATTTATTTTCAATATCCATTGCAAAGAATAAGAGGTGACACAGCTTGAAACAGATAATATAGAATTTATTTTCAACCAGAAGTAGGAAAATACATAGGTAGGTGTAAAGGAAACAAGCAGAACCTGTAGTCAAAACGGAAAAAATAAAAAGAACAAAACTAGTCCAAAGAGAACCGAGAGGACGGCTAAGGGGTACAACAGAAAGCATTGTTTACCATTCAGTTTCTTTTTAAAACAGTATGTGTTGATTTGAAAACAGCTGCCTTGATTTCTCATCTGGGTTAATGGACATTCTACAACATTGTGCAAGTATTTTGTCATTATTCTTCTTTTTTTTTGCTGGTATTTCATGAATGGTAAACAATAGTTGGTCCAGTGCATAAACACAGTGACACAGATCAATATATGTACTCAGCTGACTACAGATAGACAATCCTGATCATTGAACAACTACCACTAGATCGGCAGGGAGGAGATGAGCAAATATACAAGATGGATGAGAAAAGAGAAAAGGGACGAGTAGTTGGGGGCATGAAAACTGTGTTAGGGTAACAAAAATGACTGAGGATGGAGAGTTTAAAAGCAAAACAATGAACACAGTTTGAAAAGATGAAATAGCTACATTTTCCAGATAAAATATTTAAAAACCCATTCTGAATGTGTCTTGAACGTTTCGGGGTATTATTGCAAAGTTTTGTTTAGTTTTTTTTTTTTTGTTTAAAAAAAAAAAAGACGCAATGAAAATGAGTCGATGGGTTGTGAATCTAAACTCCAAACCAAGTATGAATACTGATGCAAACGTGTTCATGTGATTCAAGGAAAAGGACAAAAGTACCTTGCATTCCTTAACAGCCCTAACATTTCATGTAGACTATGATTCGGAGAAGAAAGAATAACTAAAGTGATTGGTCGGTGAGAGGACTCGTTCTACAACAGAACTGAACTACAAGCAGCTTTGGTGCACGCCATTACAAAGATGCAGCCTGGGGAAAAAATATATATATATATCTGACTACGCCTAACCGAGCCAACTACGAAAACAATGCACCAGTGGAACGTACAAAGCCAACAATGTGATCACTCGCCGAAGATTACAAGGTGACTTAACTTGGCGATTTGCCCGATTTTCAGTCAGAAGCCATTAGTCTGTAGTTTAATAAAGGACGGGTGGGGGGGGGGACATTTTCTTCTTCAAAAAAATCAAATCAGTGACTATCAATAGTAGCTAGCTAGTGTAACAGGTTTAAACACTGTGGTGCACAATAACAGAGTGAGATGGACTAGTAGTACTCAAAAACCATCACAGGACCAGTCTAGCGACCAGCGGCGGGTCATTAGCTTAGTCTTACAAACACGTTTCACACCAGTCAGAAGTGTTGTCTAGTACTGAACTGCAGCCACTGGTAAGACAGCTCTGCTGCCCTAACCTGCAAACACTAGCACTCTCCAGCTAGTGCCATGCAACATCCAAAATAAAGCTGAGAAGTAAAAAAAAAAAAAAAGAAAGAAAGAAAGAAAAATTAGAATATCCCTGTGCTGAAAGTTTTTGTCGATACCAATGATGCAGGTACTTTTCCTCCATTAAGGACCCATCCTTCATTTCATTCAACAAGGCATCATCAGGAACATTCAACTCTTTTCAACCCATCAAAACTACATCTCGTCATGATTTCAAAGGAGGATTTTGGTTTGTGATGGGAATAAAGGTATATGGAACGAAAAGGTATACTGAGTAAAAGTAAAAACAATGTAGCAAACATAACACCATCATAGAATTCATGATTTACACATCAACAACACAATTCAATATCTTTTTAGAAAGGAAACATGAGATACATCTTTTATTCACACTTTACAAAAAAGCTAGCCTTTAAGTCTACTACAATACTAATGCCATTCAGAAGGGAAAAAAAATTCAAACTGGACACATTGGTTTCCATTGGAAAACAAAAATAGTTAAAAAAAACATGTAGGGGGGAATAAACGGGACAAAAGACCTTGATCTGAGGACTAAACATATACTTCCTGTGTACTTGCTTCCCTCTTGCTTTAAAAATGTCATTCTAAACATATACATTAAAGTAATGAGATCTTTATTCTGTGGTACGATGGAACAGGGAGTGAGGGGAGCTGCTTGTGAATCTACTAAGTGCTCGTCATCCGTTTGTTTTGTGAAAATGGCCGCAGAAATTATCGCCCGGCCGCCAACAGATTTCGTTTGTTTGGTATGTAACAAATGTGATTCATAGCAAAACGCGCTCGGCCTGGCTTTCAGGGGAGAAACAGCTGAGCTCACTGCCCCTCATCCCTTGTTCATCCAGAGCAAAAGTGGGACTTCCACCTTTTCCAGTACAGAGGGGTTTTTGGGGGGGGTGGGTGGGTACACAGATGGCACTATAGCTGCAGTGACGAGGGTAAGAGAACTATACAAAGTGGTTGAGCAAAGGGGGGTTTAAAAAGACACAGCTTGAGTAATATAAGTGGGCTATAGGGAGAGGCTGTGGTGGGGCAGGTGAGGGGAAAAGGGTGATTGGTCAGGCTTAAGGAGGTTTAAAATTCATGGCCAGGGAAGGTAGCTAGGGCTCGTGGCTAAGGTTGTGGTATTTTAAGGGTGAGCGCTGACGAGGTGGGGGGGGTGTCTGGACGTGGACCTGTGCTAAGGAACAAAGAGGGAGCGAAACAATCCAAAGAGTGGATTTAATAAAGATGAGACATCCTACTCATGTTCCTTACGGAGAGGAGATGGGGTCAGTGGAGAAAGCATACCTGATTACTAGAGAGCTCAATGAATAGGAAGGATATACACATCATCATAACATTGTCACAGCTCATAAAAAAATGGAAATCAACATTAACAAAAACCAATAAAAGGACATAAAATCTTCACAAATGTCTCAACAGTATTTAAAAATAAAAGGAGAAAAGGTTGTTCAGGCGTTCGCCAAATGTAAATAGTGCAAGACAACGACAACTGCTACAGTGAGGCACGATGTTTTGTTGTACATGTACGGTTTATGTAGGTTGTTTCGGTCACACATCACTAGTGGGAGAGTGTGTGTGTGTGAGAGCTATAGATGAATATATGTGGAGTCACGGGTGGGCTGTGGTTCATCCTCGCGTGTCACTTTGTCTGAACTGATGGCAGCAGTGTGGATCGATGGCTTTGTTAATGGGTGAGAAAGCAACAGGCGGGGTTTACTCAGTGTCTATTTACAATCGCAGCAATATGCCGGCAAATCAACAGTGGAGAGTGTGAGGGGGGGGGGGGCAAAAAAAAAAGGTTAATCTCCAGGGAGTGCAAAGTAGTGACAGCGAACGCCTTGAACAACCTCTTCTTACGTCTTTTGTACAAGCTGGTAATATCAATTCATCTTAACATTAACTGGATAAAAATTTAGCCATAGTCTACAATACAATCTTTTTTTTCTTCAAATCTGATCATAATTTACTCTTAGTACAAAAAACGCCAGAAAACAGGTCTTTTGTGGTTCATATACAATCATGTAAAGACTGAGTCTAGATTTTTCTATTCTGTACAAACACTTGTGAAAAAACCACTGCTTTTGTGTATGGAATTTATGGCTGGGGAAAGTCACTACTGGCCTCGGAGACAGTGCTACAGATCTGCCTGCAAATTACCTGTGTTGTGTTTGTGTGTGTGTATGCAGCGTATCGGCATATGTGTGTATGTGTGTGTGTGAGTGAGAGAGCTTGCATGTGTGGAGTTGGATGGCAACTCCAGACAGTGAGAGGAATGCTGGTTTTACTCCTGTGTATCAGCCATTACTCGCTCTCTCTGCCTAAAAGCAATCAAGAAAAAAAAAACAAAGAAAAAAAGAACATTTGTGAAAGTCCCTCATCGCTTTGCCCATCAGCCTAAATCCCTTACCCCTTGACCAAAACCGGTGGTGGATGGGCCACATGAGCTCCTAAGCACAAGACTAGCCTAACAACTATACAAGCTGGGGTTAAAAAACAGTCTGCAAATGGGATGGTAGCTGCTCTCAGTTTCTCATCCTCGTCCTTCCAACATAAATCTAAACTACACGCTGCCCATGTGAAATTGGGCCGATGCAGTTCTCGGACGTCTGGTTCTCGAGGCATCTGCGGGTTTGGTAGCTAATGCACCGGGGCTGGGGGTCAGAGGTGTAGACTATCTTGTAGCACCACGGGAGGCCGTGACCACACAAAAAGGCCTCAGCACCACAGAATGACAGCAGGAAATCTCACCTCGTGCCAGCTGCGCTACATCCACAACCAGGGACGCTTGACTACCAGCTCAACGCCGCTCGAACCAGACAACATCTGACTCAAACGTGTACCCTTAGAAAGACTGAGAAAGTACGCTGGCTTCCCAGAGTACAGGGGAAAAACAAACAAAAGCCGATGTTGGAGGTCTGAGACTGACAAGTCTGCTGTCTTTGCTGGTTTCAGATTTATACAGGACAGACAGACAGGCAGACCATCAGCTATGGAGCTTTTCAGGTGAATGTAGTCCCCCCCCCCCACCCTCTCAGCAACTTGTAAGTTTCCCCTCACTCTTTAATCAAACAGTGCCGCCATGTGACTTATCTGAATGAGCTACCATCCCCTCTAGTTTGAAAGACAGAAGCAAAGTGGGTGGGTGGGTGGGTGGATTTAAGGAGGAAAAGGAGTCCAAAACACAAAATATGATACACGAACAGGACCGAATCGAGCAGTTAAAAAAACAACAAAAAAGAAAAACGGAGAAAGAAAAAAGAAAAAATATAGAATATCTATAACATTATACGAAATCCCTGTCGGCCAGACCTCACTGTACGAATATTTTACAGGTTGTGTTTTTTTGTCTTCCTCCTCCGTTGTTGGTGGAGGGAAGAGCTGGTAGTGGGAGGGAGGAGGGTTGGAAAGGGAGAGGCTGTGGTTGCAGCACCCCCTGGTGGTGTGGCAGGGACTCACTACCTGCGTGCAGGCAGATGGAGCCCATTGACCTGGGGGGGCGTGTGGGGCAGGAGCAGCTCCAGCTGGGCGAAGAGGGAGAAGTGGTCGGAGGGGATGTGGGGATGTGGGCAGCCGCTGACATTGTTCTCTACGAGCCAGTGGGGGTCCAGGGGGCCCAAGATACCCAGCACGTTCAGGTGAGGCTTGGAGTAGAAAATATAGTCGATGACACCCTGAGGAGAGAAGAGGATGAAAGTCACCTCAACGGGAATGTTTGCAGGGGCGGGTTAATGTATCTTTTATGCAGCATTTATGATATGATATAAAAGCACAGCCTTAGTTTGGTTGTGTCTGAACAAACTTAAAGCTGCAAAATGCTACCAAGGGTACATCACAGTAAAAGCACTATCTACATTATTAATTACATGCACATATATAAATCTGTGCACCATCAGCACAGTCACCTTGAAGTCGAAGGTGTAGTTTGTGTAAGGCATCAGGCCATTCTCGTAGGCGCTCTTCAGCTTGAAGCCGTGTGTGATCCTGCCATTGGACGTGCTGTTTTTGCCGTTGCAGTTGAATTTGGTCAGGCTGTCGCTATAACGGAGCTCCTTGAAGTCCTTGTGGGTGCAGTCCACTCCACCAGAACTAAGGTACTCCACTACGCCTGAACAGAGAGGAGAGACGAGAGGGCATCTTCATCAGAATGCAGAAAAGTCAAGTGGCACTTCAAGGTCCCAGCAGTCTGACAGCCCAGTCTGTTCTTACTGTTACCATAGGTACCGCCAAATGGCATTTCTGAATTTCCATTTTGATCACTGTGGGATCACTGTGGGTTACTAGCAGTATTAGCTGCAACATGGAAGCAGTCGTGCAATCACCCCTCCATTACAAGCTACGTCACGGTTGGAGTATAGAAACTATTTGGTATCTGCTTTATCTTTCGGGCACATTTAAAGGATTTTAAGACTACCCTGTCTTCTGTCATGTTGTGAGATAAAATGGAGGTTTTAGAAAAATAGAAGCAGAAAAGCTAGAATACCTTTGCAGAATTTTACCTTCAAACTGCAGCGCCTCATCATAAACACTGACACATAACAGGAGTCAGCTCACAGCGATAAAAAGGAGCAAATCGCTTGAGATGACTAATAAATCAGATGCAGCAAGGTGAGGTAGGTACAATCTTTCTTTCCATTTACAGATTGTTTGACAGCCACTGAATATTTGGTAACTGCTTCATTCATTTTTAAGATTTTGGAAACCATCAACTTTGGGAGGGCCTTTATCCCATACCAAGAAACTCCAAAAATGTTAACACTGCAACTAAATATAGCTTAAATCAATTATTCTTCAGATTATTTTTTCGATGAACTTGAACTTAACTGTTTGGTCTACAAAATGTGAAAAATGCCCACCACAATTCTCTCGAGTGATGTCTCCAAATTGCCTGTTTGATCCAACCAACACGCCAAAAATGTACAACAATTAATTTGCTATTGCAAAAAAACATGAGTATTGATATCATGTGTTGTATACTGACTGATAAAAAACATTGATTTTTTTTTTCCAATTAGGGTTGTATATCGTTAGTTTATAGTTATGGTAACTGAGTAATTTGAGACATGTATTTGGATTTTCCTTTGAAAAAAAAAAAAAAACTAAGACAAAAAGGAGCCATGAGAGACAAAGACCTGCTCATCCAGTCAAATCCGGACACGTCAACATACTGCTGGGAGATACTGGGAATTAACAAACAACCCTGTTATTTGCTTGTTGTTACTGTTATGTTCAGTGTATGCAGCACAGTTCAATTCGCCTTGCTTACTTACCAGAGTCAGGCAAGGAGTTGAGGTCAGCGCACAGCACCAGTGGAATGGCATTAGTCTCACCAGAGACCGAGGACAACTTGAGGCTGCGTGTGGCCTTGTCCACTATGTTCTTCACCTCTGACAGGAACATCATGGTCTGGACTAGCTTGACGTCAGAGTACTCTGGGTCCCAATGCATGTGGGCATTAGCAACCAGGAGCAGCTGCTTCTCCATGCCATGGAGCGACTTTCCAGCTGAAAAGGAGGGAAATAGTAAGTTCCTCAGAGTTGGCTCTGAAAGAAAAACTGCCACTTGAATGATCGGAATAATGCATCTACTCACAGGAGACTTCCATCATCTCTTTGCGGACCTCGAGCAGTACAGCCACCCCGATGTTGTCCTTGGTCATCACCCTGTTCAGCATAGCCTCTGAGCCCTCGGAGTTAGCCATGGCCAGCTGGTTAAACTCCACTGTGTGCTTCTGCACTGCACTGAACCTACAGATACATGGAGGGAGAGAAGAAAAGGCTTAGCACATGTTTTTTGAGCAGAGGTGGGAATGAACAAAAGAAAACCTCCACGGCAAATCAAAACATAACTGTGAACTAAACTTTAAAAGAGTACAATGAATACAATTTGTCCGTCAATGTTTGAAAAACACAACCATCACAGTTGGCTCCTCCTCAGCGCTACTGGTCCCATGGGCATTGGCTACATTTTAAGTATGACGTGCCACAACTCACTGTTTTTACTGAATGAGGCCTATACACCACTGTTCAAAAGGTTGACACCCAGAAACATCCCAAAAATGGCTAAATCAGAAAATCCAGACAGAGGTTTTTAAATATAAATATCACTACATACTTTTAGTGGGTCATAAGAGATAACATAAGAGAGAAATATTTTTTTAAGTCTATGCATTGTTTCTATTTATGAGAGAATCCTCCTCATTATACCTTTAAGTTTTGCAATCTGCAGGCTAAAAGTTGTTGTAGCTTAATGTCTCACACAATGTTCCCACATAACTGATTTATATTTACAGCACATAATATCTGCCAATGCAATGTGATATCTCCTCAGACCGAGTTATCTGTGGTTATTTTGGTAAAACTTAAAAAGGACATTGAGCAACATAATTTAATGCACATACTGGGAAAAAAAAGAGTTTGTTTGAAAACATAGTAATAGAGTTTTCCTCTATTATCACCACCACCACCACCATCAGTACTTCTAATACTCCTTGCGTTGCATCAGATTAATCAAGACTTCAGCCTGAAACGAATATGATGTAAACCACTCAAACATACAAATCAGAACTCTTTAATATAGAAGCACTGGCATCAGTGGGGAAAGGCTTTGTATTTACAACAATGTTTATAAAAAAAAAAAAAAAAAAAACTATAACCCACTGTTCTTTCTTTATCTTTATCAGGATGTTTTTTTTTTCAGATGAGTGTAGTTTCTTATATTGTGCTACTATTCAAATCAAGATCAACAACAATCAAAATCAGTGCAGCACAACCAGATATGATTTTATTCTGCTCAGTCTTGTAAATGCCAGATGCTGATTTCCTACAATGCAACTTGACAGTTCTGTCAGTGATTACAGTGCTTTAGCACAGCACTTCTTTCTCCACACCTTGACTTTTCATTTTCAAACCCAACCAACACTGATTCTGTAGATTTCATGCAGCTCTGTCTGGAGCCACAAAAGGCTGCATTCAGTTTTGTTCCCCCACGTAAGCAATAATTCTCCCCAAGAAGTGTAAACTTGAGAAGTTGTGCCCTTGAAGGAAAATCCAAATGGAACTGCTAGCATTGATAAACCCTGACTGATTTCCTATCAGGAAAAGGGCTGCCTGCAAAACAACAAACAAAAACCTTTGTACTCTCTAGTCCAAACTGTACTTTTACTTTTTGACTTCTACTGAAACTATCCCACCAGATTAGTATGGCATCTTTTGCAGACTGTTCCGTTTTTCTCAAGAAACACTCACAAGATATTTTCTTCATGTGGATTAGGGGGATTAGGGGTGGTTATTGGCAAGGAGTTTACCATACGATGCCCATCACGATACTTGAGTCGCGATACGATACATTACTGCGATATTGTGATATTACAATATACCTAAGCCATAGATGTTTTTCCCCACCCCTAGTGTTCAATTTGCATGTAATTCTGATGGCTGCTATACGAGAGAGGGGAAAAAAACGCCCTAAATACGTTAAGAATTACTCAATAAAAAGCTTTTTTCTGTTGATTCTTGGTTTGGTTTTTCCCACTACTTCTCAAAATAAGTCCATGGCTTAAATACTTTGTGTAGACCCACATGACCTAAATCAATTAGGTCTTGTATTGTTAAATGTTAAAATTGGCTTTGCGCATGCACAATGCATTTGTAACGTGTGGGAGTGGAGCGGTGGTTCTCCTCTCTGCTCTGACAGCAGCTGCTGTGACTGACCACAAGACAATGGAGTGTTGACACAATGCTTTCCCTAGATGAGTATAACCAATTACTGTCTGATGGCTACATTGAAAACCTCCAGACTTTATGTGCAGAGTTATCAAACTGGTTAGGTAGGTAGCAGTGGAGCTCCACCCAGCTTATTCAGTCCTAAACAAAAACAAGACACCATCAACAAACCATGATATTAAAAATAGTACAAGTGTATGTTCCCAGTATCACAGACAGAACGTAAAATAAATGTTTTGCAATAAAAATGTATCTGTCTCATACTGCGTCTGTTTAATGACGGAAAAAACTCAAAAGCTTGGTGATCAAGTATAATTGTACTTGTAACTAATAAATCAGTTTTAATTGTTCAGGCAACAATATGAGTTGCAATCCTGCAGCACAGGAGAAAAGGTCTCATTAGACATGAAGTTCAGTGGATACACAGTAAAACTCCTACATCTCCATCTTTTTAATCAAACTGGTGATAACGAAAACTCACTAGTTTTGGTGTATAGTCTCATTTTAGTTGATGCTGTTACTTTGGTTAAAAGGCACTAACATGTTCATTTGTAACTAGTTTGTGGTTTGAACCATCCTAGAGTTGCAAGTACTGTTTGACAAAAGATCACAGGCCATTGGCTTTTTGAAGGAGGTACGTACTTTTCCGTCTTGAAGAAAATTGCACAACCATCCACGTGTTTACGGTCCGACTCTGACATGGTCCTGGCTCGTGACTTTGGACTAAAGAACCCGTCATATCCCTGCTCCTTCAGCTCAGGCAAGAAGAAACTGTAGTACTGCTCTGTCTCAACTTCCTGAAATTGGCAAAAAAAAAAAAAAAAAAAAAAGTCAGGATGGACAACAGGAAAGGTTGACTGTCAACACCCACTTAAAATTTTTTTATCTGAAGTGGGAAGAGCAAGAGATGGTTTAAAAATCACAAGGCAGAGCAGATAAGAAAGGAAAACGTGGGAATAATTCAGCTTTGATGACCACAAAGACGCATCTGTGTGCAAGATATCCTTTAAAGATTTCTAAAGAGCAAGATGTTCACCCAGCTCCTTGTGATATGGACACATAACAGAACATAATTGTTTTATTTGGAATATTTTAATGAAATTACCCAAATTCTTATGATTTTTGTCATGTAAAGGAAATCCAAAATGACTACCAGAAAAAAAAGCACATTAAAATTACAAAACAAAGTAACAGAAACCAACCAATATGGCTGCTCCCTCTCATGAAAACACCTCCACACATCTAAAAGTGCATCAAATTTTACAAACAGTAAAGCACTTACTTATACAAGTAGTACGAAATTAAGACTTCTTCCATAATTATTATAAACTGACCACAGATCAGCTGTCAGTGTCAACACTGAACATAGTTCTTTACTAAGGGACCATTTTCTGCAGTGTTATTGGACGACATGACATTTGCTATATTAATTGCGAGGAATATGAGTGGCCTAAAACATCCTGCTGCCTCCACCCAACCCAATCTTGTTGGAAATACTGAGTAACAAAATAAACATTAACTTACGTAAAAACCTAAACACATGCTTTGAAGTCCACCTCTCACCTGCAAACTGATGATATCTGCATTGCAGCCCAAGATCTCCTGCATGATGGATTTCTTCCTGTACTCCCAGTTTAGAGCCCAAGGGGGGCAGTAGCCATATAGCTGTCGTGTGGCGTACTTATCACACAGCACATTGTAGCACATCACAGAGAATAGCGCTGAGGGGGCAAAGAGGCAAAAGACCTTTTAGAAATACATTTTAGGGTTAGGTTTAGGTAGATTTTAGGGGTTGGGGCATTGTCACACTGTTTAATGACTAGCCATAAAAATAGATGACCCAAATCTGGCTCTGTGTTGTATTCTTTTTCCTGTTTATTGATGGAAATTCTTCATTTTTTCTTGTGAACAGAATAAACTCTTTACTGCTTCATACTGTGTTTCTGAACAACAGAATTTGGAAAACACATCCAAATAGATTTTTCATTATCCTAAAGGACTTTGATTATTTTAATATTTACATCACTTTTCCATATTGAAGTACAATTAGACGCAGAGATCAACAGAATAAAGAGCACCGAGCATCCAGTCAGTCAAAACAGTGTTATGCCTGCTTGAATCAGGGTCAAACAACACAAAACAAAACCAAGGGAAACACTGGAAAACAAGGCGGAAAAAAAGACTATCAGGAGTATGTGTATCTCTTAGAGTCACATTTTGTGTACGTTGCTGTTACCTGAGGGCCGTGTTCGGTCTAAATCCTGGAGGGAGATCCATGACCGAGCTGGGGGCTGCTCTGTTGGTACTAAGTAGAGAGAAAAATGGCTCAGTCTGGTTAACAACATGAACACAGACGCGATACAATTACTTCCAAAAACAGTTCAGGATACGTCAGCTGTTTAGTTGAGAATCCCCCAATCTATGTATAAAAATGAAGGAATCTATCCTTTCTAAAAACAACTGGGAATTTGCAATTTCTGTTCCAGTCTCAGAAGTGCCAGATAGAGGGGGAGACTCACTGCGCTTGATCGCCCCTGCCAGATTGTCTAACAAGTAGTTGAGCAGTCTCCGCGTGCCATCAGGTTCCTGGTAGAGGCTCATAATTTCTTGTGCAAGTGGGTTTCCTAATGAAGGAAATGAAGCACGGGCTGAATCATCTCAGAGAACATTGGGATTTCAAGGCTCCAATGGCTACAAAAATCATTGATAAGCCACTCACCTTTCAACCCCAGTGTTTGTAACTGAAACAGTTTCCCCAATTCAAATGGCAGAACCCGCAACTGGTTGTTATTTAAAAGCAGTTCCCTGTGGAGGACATACAACAGTTCGATCATGAGAAACCATCCCACCTGGGAAACAACCATTTTTTATTACCTGACATGGATAAAAAAAAATTTAAAAAGAGACAGATATGCAGGGGAACCAACACCAACTGAAAACTCAGTGTCATGAGTGGCAGCAGTGTGAATGCCAAAAATCAAGTTAAAAAAATCTATACAGATCAGGAAATATGGCTACTTCCTGCCATTTTGCCCAAATTTAGGGATGCAGCCTAAAAATAATTTACCTGAGAGACACCATGTTGCCAAGCTCTGCCGGCAGGCTCCTGATCTTATTGGATGAGAGATCCAGGTACACCAAGTTGTGTAGTTTGGCAATGTCTGGCGGGATACGTGACAAAGAGTTGTCACTGAGGTGCAGGGCAGTGAGGTGGGTGAGAGACCACAGGGCTGTGCTGAGACTCCTTACTCGGCCTACAGAGACAGAAAAAACAACTAAATAAGTCCAAGTATTCCTATTTCTTTATTGGGGGAAGAGCTGAAATAATTAGTCATCGCTGTATTCCATCCACTGAAAACTGGCCAACAATTAAATTGATAATGAATAAATCTTTACATTAATCTCTAACTGAAAAATGCCAAACATTCACTGCCCCAGAGTTTTTTAACAGATTTATTTTTATCTAATTTGGATATATGCTGACTGTCAGCTCCAGCCTGATATGGACATAACATGGGCAAAGAACGGGTGATAGACAAAGAAAAGTCACATGTTAATAAAGGACAACAGTTGATATGATTAAGCTCTGCAGCAACATCAAAAGATTTGTGTGAACAGAATAAATAAAACTACTTTCCCTGCAAAACCACCAACTTCCTGACAATACTCACCGCTGATTTCCAGCTCAGCCCAGTACGACTTCTTCCCATTGGCTGCCTCCTCGCTGGACATAATTGTGTACATCCGCCTGGGATCCGGCGGGTCATATTTTTCCTTGGGCATTCCTATAACACTAAAGAGATCATTTTCATTTAAAAAGGAAATTTGTGAACAAAGGAAGACATCTCCCAGCATGTCACCAACTCTCAATAAATATTGGTGCTTAACCCCAAAAACTAAAACTGAAAATACTCTACTATACTACTGAATTAAGTTAACTGAGATATTTCAAACTTAATAAGTACCTATTTTAAATTGATCGTGTTACGAAACTACCACATGCACACGTGTTGGTAAAATGTACTAGGTGCCATCTTCTCACGCTATGATCAAGATAATGATATGGAGTTAAGTCGCCATCAATCGTATTTAATGCAGATTAATTAACAATTAAACAGTTTCCTGTGTTTCCTAAGCGGGCAGTGATTTCACAGGAGTTAACGTTACATAATAATCAACACTGAAATCTGTAAAGTACTGCCAGATTTCCCCTGCTAAACTTGGCAAACTGGACTGTTTACAAAATGTGTACAGCTTTAATTAGTGAAATAATTGAACAACAAATCAGCATTTTAAACATGAATAAAAATAGCTAACGCGAGCACAGCTTAGCCGATTTTTCGTCTTATTGTTGCTAGCTGATTAGCCTAGCTTAACCTAAATAGGTAGCTATCAAACTACACACAACAGCTAACGCTAGCGTGTTGTCAAATGGACAAAAGGGACACGAGAAGTCGATAAGATTTGATAACGGGTTGCATTAGACACACTGTTCCACCGAGGTTGGCTTCAAAAAATACATTTAACAGATATTATACAATTGTTGTTTACATAATAGCAAAGCGCCGACTTGCGCATTAACACTAGGCCACGACTCAGCGCTTAGTTAGCCGCTGCTAGCTCGCCTCCGGTGTCAAGAATCACTATCATGGAAATAAAACTGCGAGCAGACGAGCTCTCTCAGCCAAAACACAACGCTGGCTTTGCAATCAACTGCGAGCTGGTTAGCTTAGCATGAGTTAGCCTGCTAGCCCGAGGCTAACAGATCCCAATTATTCGAAGCTGCCCCGACTTCCTATTCAAATAAGTGTTCCGTCGGAATATCATCTTTCAAAGTCTAGTTAATGTCGCATTGAAGTGAGTGAGAAAACAGTTCAGCTATAAATAAATAAAAAGGATTTGATTTTTTACCTGCAAGAGCATACCAAATCTCGAGGACGACTGCGTGTTCTCTTTTGTTTTCTAGCTACTTCTCACCCGTTTCCGCTGCTGTATCATGGCGACTGTAAGGCTTTTCTGTTTTTTTCTCTCTGCCGATAACAGCGCCTGATCCGATTGGTCAGCGGGAGGACGGTCCAACCAGCTGTTGAGCCAGAGTAAATAAAAATAAAAAAGTGATGGACCCTGACATGGATAATAAGGAAACCATACTTGAATTAACTGTGGCTTATTTTAGAAACTCTGCACTGTGAGCTGAGGATTGTCATTTTATCAACTGTGGTCAGTCCAAGTCATGATGTCAAACTCTATTTTATTCTTTAAAAAATGTTTTATACAACTGTTCACTTAATAATATAATGATTTAATTGGGGAAATGTAGTGCCCTTATAGTTTCTCTAGTAACCATGTTTTTATTTTTGTTTCTGCATGAACATGTCAAATTCCTTATTTATGACAAAGTGGCATAAGTGTTAGTTTGCAAAAAGACTAATTAAGAGACACCTGACATAAATATTTTGACTTACTCGACAAGGCACAGCCTTTATTTAAAATAAGAGTACATTACAATTGTACACGTCATCACCGCAAATACAAAAATATAAATATTAAATAATTTCTAACTTTGTAGTAGAACAGATGCGCTGCAAAGAGATTTCTTTTATTATTATTCAACACTGACAGACATCTAGCAGGTGATCCTGAAGATAAGTGACAGATTCTTCTACATGGAGAGGTAAGGCCTGGCCGAGGTCCGTCTTCGATCGCAACAGAAAGGCCTCCACAGCTTCACGAACGGCGGCTTTCGACACCATGTCATCCTGCTTGTAGACCAAGGTGCCAACTTTGCCTCTTTGTTCAGTGGCTGAGCTGCACAGATATCCTGTTATGACGGATGGAACAAGTTAGGAGTAAACCAGAGTGGTCTTGGGACAGTGATTTTACATAGAGTTGAAGTGGTTTAATATTCAGGGATATAGTGCATCAGATGTCAAAGAGTTAATATAAGGTATGTTTTAGAAGCATTCTCCAGGAGAGATCATATTGATTTAAATCATTGTTTGAATGCCAGAAAATGGAAATACATTTTCAATTTAACAACAGCACAAAAATCTTAGTACATGTGACAAAAATCAACACAAAACAAAGAAGCAATGACTGGGAAATATTTATTTTATATTTTTCACCTCTGCTATATTTTGTGCAACGTAAATTTGGCACATAGCATAAAGTAAAGAAAAATATTCAGTTGAATACATTCACAAATGACATGAAGCAAAGAGCGAAATAGACAAGTGGAAAAATCTGTGATGAAGGGCAGAGAAAAATGGTAGGTAGAGAGGATCTTTTTAACCAAAGTAAGAACTCACTCCCCTTTCTTTCTCACTGTACAAAAGAATCCAATAAATCAGTTCAGTATAATCCCATATGGTATCACACCACATATTGCACAGTCACTGGAGTCTGAGGTTTCCCACAGGCTCCAAGCACTGTCTGCTTCCTGGCAGCAGGACACTTGAATATCGGCCTACTCAGTAGATTTTTGTGTTGATTCTGATAAGATCTTCTGAATCACAGTACTTTTTGAAATGTGTTGAATAACAAGGAAGTGGACAATATTGTGTATAACGACCATTTGCTTCATCATTCTACATCAAAGTCAATTTGACAGAATCTATACAGAGGCATTTCATCATTGTCGATACAAATACTGCTGCACACTGTCCTGGTATTTAAAAACATCTCACCTTTCATTGCCTTGTTGTAGCTGAGCAGCAACATCCAGAGAAGATGGACCAACTCTTCCCACCTCCGCCACTTATCAGTACCATCCTGGAGGACACAGTTATGGATCAGCGGCACTGATAGGTTTTCATTGAAAAGTATCCTCAATTCTTAATGGGGCATAAAACAGTCCTTTAAAAATGTAAAGTTTTTCTGATAAATGTATCATTATGTATCATTATATATTTTAAACAGATATGTTAGCAGAACTACATCTGGGATAAGCAAATTTTAGCCAATGAGGTAAAGATGAAACAAAATACAAGAGTGATAGTCACCATAGGGTCCGGTGCCAGAGTGCAGTTCTTCAAAAAGTGAAGCAGAAGACTGAGCGACATGGGCACAGTGATTTTCAGTGGGCATGCATAGTCCAACAGATGTTCCAACAGCTTACATCTCAGCAGTTTGTTCTGCAGGCTCTCCAGCAACAACATCCTGGTTGTCAGAGACACATTAGTCAACAATAGCTTGGAAAACTGGGAAAAAGAGGCAGATTCTGGCACTGGAATAATTATAGATTCCTTATATAAATGTATGGTTAATCCTGAATTAGTTCATTTATGTATTTAACTAAACAACTTATAAAATCATTAAATATATTTGCATTCAAACAATGCAATGAAAAATATTACACAGTTTAAAACATTTTAAATAAATTAATTATTTAATTTCAGTTTGTTTAATTGTTCATTTAAGGCCAAAAAGACAGTGAGTCTATTATCATTCCAGTGGCACAACCTCATTTAAAGTTAGGCTTTGTATATTAAAAAAATAAAGCATTTCTCTCTCTCACAGATTTCCCCTGACGGTGAATACAAAAGCTGCTTCTCTAGTCACTTTCACTTGTGCCATCTCCCTTCCTCACCTGTGTGCTCGTAGAGGTATATTGCCGATGAGCATATGGAAGAGCTCTTGGGACAGCTTGGCAGAGTTCAGTGCTGGAGAGCGGTCCACCTCCAGAGCCAAGGACAGCATCCTCTGGAAGATGGACACCATTCTGCGGGTGACAACAGGACACAGAGCTGAGTGTGGAGAAGACGGGCATAGTCTCAGCAACAATGACATAACATGCATATTAATCCATTATGGTCACATTCCGGTTGCTCCCGTCTGTAGTATTTGGTATGAAAAAAAAAAATCATCTTGTTGTTCACCTGATTTGTTCATCTCTTTCTCTGGCTACTTCTTTGCACTCTCCTGGCTCTGTTGATTTCACAATGGCAGAAAAGAGCCACTTGATGACATCCCTGGAAAACAAACAAAGAAGAAAAACACAAACAGTGTTATCTAGCCTGAGAATATCCTTTACTAGTAATCGGAACAACTAAATTAAACACGACATTGGTTAAGTTGTGAAGTAAACAAAATATTGAAGAGTGTTTTTTCTTTTTTTCTTCAATCCCAGTTGATGAAGGTAGACTAAACTTTCTCCTGATGAGATAAATTAAACTCAAACTCCTGGTTTACATTTAAAGATCACAAACGCTCTAATCTCACTTTATGATACAGGCTCTTGTTACCAAACTCACCTGACATGAGGGAACTGCTGATCACATGACAGTGTGGCCTTGGCGATGGACTGGTGGAGTGCAGAGATGGACCGCTTTGCCTGAAAGTCATCCTCCAAAGTCTGCACAACGTACTCCAGGAGCATGCGCACAACCTCACAGCGATGTCTCTTTGAATTCTCCTAAGGGAGTGAGGGGGCAGTGACAGAGACAAATCACTCCATTCAAAACACAAGAAAAATGTGTATATGTAATATGTATCTGCGTATCTGCAAAATAAAACACGGTGATGGTGGGAAAAATAAACATCTAAACAACAATATCCACAATAGCTGATGACATTTTTGGCACTGAGAAGATATAAAAAGAGCAATACAACACATCCAAAAGATTTGTCATCCATTTCCCTCACATAAAACATGGCATAAACTGTATAAAAATAAAATAAAAATTGTATGACCTCTGACACCAGAATATAGCATTCACTTAATACATTCAATACAGTCCTGTTAAACAACACTAATGTTACTGCAATTTGATATGTCAGCCAGTTATGCAGTGTATTCACAAATTTTGCTGTCTGGTGTATTACCTGGTTGGCAACAACTGAGCTCAACAAGTCCCAGTCCCATGGAACTGTGGTTTTATCAGCCATGTGGTGTCTGCAATCAGGGAGAGACAGGATAGAAGAGAGGATTAAGAATTTTAATAGGAAAGGTTAAATACAAAACATTATCATTAACTCTTATTCCTGTGATTCCCTCACCTCTGCGTCCTGATTAGCAGATTAAAGGCCTGGACACACAGGTGATATGGACACTGTTGGTCAAGCAGAATGCCACACAGCAGGTGCAGGGTGATATCTCTGGGGGGATAAAAACCAGGCTGCAGCAGGTCAGACAAGAGCTGCAGTGTGCCCTCCGGATAGTTCTCGTCAATGGTACTGTAAACCAGGCTCAGGCTCTGACGGCAAAGCACTTCTGGAGCTCCGAGCCCTTCATCTTCCTCATCAATCTGTAGACAAAAAACAATGTACAAATCACTAACCCTAACCCTAGCATGTAAGCAGGTGTGATGAGTTAATGATGGCAACAGAGAAAAAAAAAACACATTTGGGTAAAAATGTCTCACCAGAGCTTGAGCTGGTCCAGACATTATTTTTCTGAGTGTGAGTGGGCACACATAATGCCTGTCCTCCCTACTGGCCGCCCTGAAGTCCATATCAAACCTGCTCTCTTCGATGGCTTGTTCTCCATCGCTCCCTTCTTGCCAGAGGAAAGACAATGGGCTGTCAATTCCCAGATCTCCTCGATATGTGCCGTTCCCAGATCCGTCATCCATGTCTCCACTTTTAGACACCGACAAGGGAGGGTCACTGGAAATGCTACCGAACAAGTAGCCTGAGCTGTTTGAGGCCTCGTCAGCTCTAACCTGCTCTGACTGCCATTCAGATGTACTCTCAGCTTGCCCATGTTCAGACATGGGTGTTGGGTCCACCTGACCCATGGGTTTAAGAGGACCTGGGTGGGACAGAGAGTCAGTGTCTGTGGGCTCAGAAGGGTTCAGTCCGGTGACAGGAGAGTCAGGGGTTGAGTGTTCATGGAAACAGATGTGTGCAGAGTCAGCTTTGTTCAATTCCAGTTGTTCCAGGTTGGAGCACAGTGCTTCTCTTTGAAAGACATGCTGAGCTTTATCTTCAGATGAATATACGGATCTTGAACAAGTTAAGAGCACGGATGGACAAAGGTCATCACTCTTGTTTTCACGAGGGCTATGCTCTTTAAAGGTTGCAACAGTGCCTCCTTTATCTGAGCAGGGAGAGTCAGCTGGGCTCTGTCGAGATATTCCAACATTTAACTGTGTGCTTGTAAATTCATTACTATTCTCTTGCAGCTCCTGTCTCAGAAGAGACTGAGTCACATTAGGAGCAGGCTCATTGAAGGAATGCTCCACGTGAGGACCATTTGATGTGGTAGATGCCCCCACAATGCATTCAGGTGCTTCACTGTTACTTTCTGGTTGCGCCAAGTGCAGAGACATTTCCTTAGAGTCTTTGACTATGTACACTGAACACTTTGATTCTTTCAGTTCTGTGACATGAGTTTCTAGGAAAGGCAACCGTCTTAATTTTACAGTTGGCGCACAATGATGTGCGTCACAAGTCTGCTTTTGTTGTTGTATTGGAGGATCCAAACGTATATGCTTTGGCTTTAGGTCACAACAGTCCTGCTGTAGTGCAAAAACAGAAGAGTCTCTTGAAAAGCTTTTTTCTGGGTTGAAATCCTGTTTGTTCAAAGTTCGACTTTTATTTGCACTTTCTTGTTTTATCTGAATGTCATCCACTGGGAGATTCTCTGTCCCATTTTCTATGTCGTTTTCAGTCAAGTCTACCACTGCCAAGGCTGAGGAATTGTGTCTTTTACGCAGTTTCAGCTCTGGAAAAGTCCATCTTGGATCTGTGAGGTCAATATAACGCTAGGAAAAGAAAAAATGGACAGAAAATGCATCAAAATGCTGTGATTGCTTACATAATCCATTGTACAATAAAACCTAAATCCTAAATCTTACTCATAAACTAATACTTGTCAGTGACGACCCTTCAGCTAGGGACCATGGCACCTGTTCAGTGGGAGAATATAAAGCCAGTCTCAGTAGCGTCTTTAACTGTCCCATGTTTTTGAAAGTTAACTGGTTGACTTTCATAGCTCTCTCATGACACTTTTATAGGTAACCATAAAAGAACTGAAAGCCTATTTATCTGCTTTTATCTAGGCCAATAAGGCACAGTATATGAGGTTGTCAATGTCTGTATTAACTGGAGCTCTGATATATGACTTTATATACACTGTGCAAGTCTTTTAATTCAGACATTTTGCTGTAACCTTTACATGGAGGTAGCTCTGCCTTTTATATCGCTCAGTGTATTATGTTGCTGTGGAGAATACTGCAAATCAATGAGCAAAACAGTTTTATGGCATTCATTAACTTTTTCTCATTCATTTTGTACCATGGTACCTTGATTAGTTAGATAGTTAGAACATTTACATGTTGTTATTTAACCTACAAACTGTTTCCAAATACACACCTTATCAATTTAACCATTCCTAGTTTGCAGCAAGGTAAGATAATAATAACTATGAATAATCTCTAACCATGGTAGAGCACATCATGCTGAAAGTTTGAGGGCACACAAATTTCGCCCCAACATGCTCATAGGGACAGATCATAGACTGTATATGAAGATGGATGGCATGACAGCTCCCCAAAAGTAAAGCTGAAACATCTCGATCACCGCCCGCTCACCGGCTGCAGTATAGGTCATACATCCCACCCGTCAATGTTAGCAAATAGGGTATGTGCCACACTAAAATTAAGAGTGTCACATATATTTTTGCTGAAGACAGTTTCTGTCATTTTAGGTAGGTTATCATGATGATGTTTTTTCAAGTGCTCATTATTCTGAAGAGTTTGGTTTTAACTAGTTTTTAGTTATGAAAAGGGGGTGAAACCTGGAGAGTGGAGCCACCGAGAGAAGTCTTCAGGTGAAGTGAATTGAGTAAGAGGAAATGTAACTTTTGACTCCCCCTTGTGGAAGTGAGAGGAATGCCTATTACGTCTACCTACAGGTGAGCACTGAGGTGAACACCCCCGGCATTGCTGTACTCAGATTTTTCTGTGTAAATATGGAAAGAATGGGAAAAAATACACAGAGTGGTGGATGGAGTGAAACGCGGCAATTATCAATGGATTGGACCGCAACAACGTTTCCTTTCACAATCACTACTGCGCAGCCTCTGGCTCCAAATTACGTCACAAGCACAATATGACACCTGTCCTCTGGATATTTTGGCTTCACTTTTGTACAGTGGGAGGAAGTGAAGACACTTCATCCACCTGCATACAAAGTTAATGAAACAGACACAGTGTCTAAACAAAGTTGAATTTTGTTAAATTAATTTTGTCTCTTGGGTGTTATAATAACATGAGCAGGCCAATAATAAACCTTTTCAGAATACAAACACACCTATTAGCTCTAATCTAGCAGCCTCACTTTGACAAGCCCGGAAGAGTTGAAAAACAACTATTTGTTTCCCCCATCAAACTGAGGGAGGCGCTAGTGAGCAGGGAGTATCTCTGGCTCACAGAAATTGTCCTACCGTAGTTATCTCGGTGTCTTTTCTCAGTTTAACTGACCTACAGGACAGCAGCGACATCTTCCGGTCGTCCGCACCGGTTTCCACAGTAACGGCGCGGAACGTTCACTTACCGTTGGAGCGTCGACGTTCACGTTCACTGCGTCGACGTCGACTCGCACTGACGTCAGAGGCGGCGGGTCGCCCCCGGCCGTGACGTGACTGTAGGAGCCGACGATCTCCACATCGGAGTCGTCCCCGTCCCCGTCGCTGTCAGAGCTGAGGGTGATCACATCGGCCATGTCCGCCCCCCGCTCGTTCAACCTGCCGAGAGACGGAAACTCGAGGAGAGTGTCACCTCAAGCGCGCCCCCGAAAGCCGGCGCGTTCCAGAGTGGAGGAGAAGTGTCGCGCGATGCGCCATCACGCTTCGCAGAAAACACAAATTATCTGCAGCAGCCAGGCTCGTAACCGGAGAGCTTCGGTCGCTTCCTCGTCGTGGGGCCGTCGGCTACATATACCTGAGGTCGCCGGTGCCCCAGGAGCGGCACGTTTACTAGTTCAAATCAAACGATGCAAAGTTACACCAGAAAAGTAAACTCCAACCACTCCAACCATACCGACACGGTTAGTCCAGCTGTCCAATTACTGGCACGGCTGATATTAAACACTTCCTCCTTTTTTGTTGTTGTCACGTTTCTTCGTTAGTTTCTGTCGCCGTGCAGCTGCAAACATCCCCACCTGCTGTACCGGAGTGAGAGCCCAACCCGCTGCCGTCTGGGTAGATAGATGACTTTAGTGATTTATTTTTCATGGGAGCCAAGTAAAATAAAATACCTTCAAATATTGAGGTATAAAATAAAAAAATAGATGAGTGCAGTGGAGTTCCAATAGACAGTCAAAACACGTAAGAATCCGATTGAAAGAAGTCGTAAGGTAAAGGTGATGTTATGATACTGTGTAGTAACAGTGTAATGATGATCATAATTATAATGCTAAAGTATGATCATAACATGACAACAACAACAATATCAGAAGAGTAATATCAGTAGTACCACAGTTACTCAGCCAAATGTGTGTCTAATATGCTCTTATATATAATGAATGATATCTAATCTTTAATTATATTAATATATAGTGTCAAATTAAATGATAAAAGTATTTATTTGCATAATCGAATAATTGACAAAAATAATGAACAGGTTATGGTGATTAAACAAGCAGACAAAAGAGGATCTCCTTAAATCATTTTGCTCATCAAAACTATTTTGAAAAAACTGCTTTTATGCACAACTCACACAAACAGTTTTATTTTTTCTCGAGCAAATAGAAACAAATGAAATAGTATAGTTTCAGTCACCGTAGAAACTATCACTATTCAAATTAGTCAGTTTAAGTGAATGAAACACAGGATGTGCCACAGGCCTAATTTACTCTAAATGACTATAATAACACAAATGATCATACATTACACAAATGCACAAATACAGAAACATCAGATATCTGACTGTCAATGGTTTGACACTGTGTAGTCTCACATTTCACCACTGGAGTGCACTCATGTTTTGCAAAAAGATTTTGAAATTTGTCAAATGCACCCACATGCACAGAATTTTGGCAGCAATAAAACATCTGTGTATTCTTCATCAAAATTAACTGTGAGCAGAGCTCCTTACAGCGAACACCTGACTGAAGATCGGATGAGGTTTCATTTGGTTGTGTTCACCCTCTGAGCCCTTCAGCTGCAACTGTGTGCAGGCAGGGAAATATGTTTTCCTGTCTTTTCCTTGTTTGCAATAGACCTGCCTGTTGTGCCTCTGTGAAGTGAGACATGTCATCCAGACTGCAGCCCTGTAATGCTTACTTCTGTTTTCCTCTGACTCCTCTGATCCCTGGGGATTTGTTTCTGATACTCCACTGGACATGGGAAACTGACAAAACAGTGTCAGTGTCATACAAACCCCTGTGTTATGGTGATATAAAACACACTGTCAGGGTCGAGTAAGCTGCAGGAAAAAAAAGAGGACATGAGGTTTGAGTGTTTTTTTTCTTTTTTTTTTTGTGGTGCGTGCCATCACTAAAAGCTGCTTCCTTTTGATGGGGAGCTGCGACATATACACACATGCTGGTGCACTGAGTTGATAAGTACGCTGTAATTGTGATAAGCACATCTCTTAAGCTGTAGAAAATGTGCACACTGAGCAGTTGCAAGTTTAAAGACAAAGTTTTTTTGTGGCGTCAAGTCATTTTGTGAAGCACAGTATCACAAAATGTGTGTGTTGTGGACACTGGATATTCCAGGAAAAGAGAAAATATCGTCCTGTAGTCTTGCTTGTTTTTCAAAGAAATGCTAATTTCCATGCTGCATTGTCATGTGTTTTGGATGAAAGGTGCTATTAACCTCTGGCGTCTCCAACCATTACACCCTGTGAGGAACATCAGGCAGGATGAGTCATCGTAACCAGACATACACAACCTCCTGACACCTATTCACCGATGTGAGGACTTTATTAGGCTGGTTATGGAGAGAAAGAAATAATGCTCCTGTATGTGAGCGGTAATGACTGTGTGTTTAAGTCTGTGTGCATAAGTGTCTTTTGTGCCTCAGAAATCATCCTTATCTTTTGTGCTCAGAGTGTCATAATGCTGCCAATTCTGGAGCAGTGTCTGAAAACAGACTGTTCTATAAATTTCTGATAAAAGTAGCAAGTTATTATATGGGCAGTAGTGTCTGACAGGCCACAGTTGTTAATGCCAAAGCACTATTATCAATCAGTCCATATTACTATGATTAGCTCATTAGTTCTGAGAGCACAAATATTGCCTCAGCGTCAAAGCTAATTCGGCTGGAAAAGGTGGTCCAAGTTCAATTAGACAGACAGAGAATGCTAAGGAGATGTTTGAAATCCCAGAAGAACCTCCAAACACGCCACTGCCCATACATGGACACAGATTAAGGATGAAATAGTTTATCAGCAGCAGAGCATGCAGTTCCCTGTTTCAAAAGGTGAACAAAAGCACGTCTGTACTCATTACTAGTTATTTGCATTGGGAGCCAGTGGGCCTGATAGAGGGCCAGCTGGCTTTAGATGGAGGAGATGTGGGAGCAGCACAGGACTCAAAATAGAAAACAAGGATGTATTTCCTAAGTGGGCCATGAGATCAAAATCCTCAGAATTGAATGGACCAATGAAATATTGCCATAACTGCCCTCTGTTTGAGCAGTGCTGCAGTCTGCGTGTGTTTGTGAATGCAAAGCTAGTTTCTCTGAGAAAACATGATGATAAAAAGAAAATGTAAAAATAATCATTTGTGGTTTCACAGGAAGTTATATGGAGGATTATAGTTTCTTGGTGTCTCCCGCGGCTGCATGATAACCTCATAAGGATGATGAGACTCCAGGAAGTTGCTGTGCCTGGACAAGAAATAGAGCGGCACATAATATCCTAATTTGGTATTCGCTGGATTAAGAAAATATAATTTAAATGAGTTTTAGAGGTGCTGATTGAGAGATTTCTGTATCTTTGGAAGGAGTCAGACTACCGGTTCCCCCCTGCTTCCAGTCTTTGTGCTAAACTTCTCCTGGCCTGTGTCCTTGAATACAACAAACAGATATGAGATTTGCAACATTTTTACAAGCGAGGCGTCCTTAGGCTGTTGATGCATGAGTTTTCTATGCATCAATGTTTTTTTTCTGTTCTGTCTCTTGTCTGCAAGTCAACTTATTGCAGCTTGCAGTCAGCTGGGTGCACTGCAGTTATAATTTATAGTTTAGTTATTTATAGTTAGAAAGTTTCACCTTTATCAGTTTTTTACCTCTTTTCTTTTGTTTTAGGTTGAATCAGCAGAGATTTTCACAAGACCACTCATCTAAGACTGACAGCAAAGCATGCTGGGAGCAGCTTTTATCCAGTGAAAACACAATAAGCCCACAAAGTTTGTTTTTTGAGTTTTGAAAGAAGTCTTATCTTGAAATTCCAGACGTTTTATTAAAGAGCAGAATCAGTGAATGAATTGAGTTCATGCCTCCATGCAAAAAACTTAGTCTCGACATAGAGGAGCATGTATACTTTATTTCACAGAGGAATGTCGAAAGACGTGATCTACAATCAAACAACTTGTATGTGGATAACAGAGAGACAATCATCAGTCAGCACGAAGACAAGCAGCTTCCGTCTCAAACAGCAAACAAAGGGGAGGATGAAGTAAGACAGATATCTATGTATACTGAGGACCGAGTTAAAGACACCAAGTTAGAGACAACTGTGTTTATGCCTTCCTGTCCGAGCCAAACAGTCTGGGCAGCTTGTGACACTGATAGAGGAGTTAGCCAACACTCTCTGCTGCAGTAGGTCGAAGGTCACATCTGCTGTCTTATCACATAGAATGAGTAACATTTAAATAAAGTGCAGAGCAAATATCTGCTGTATGAAAATGATGGAATTTTGCATGATTCAGAGAGGTGTACTTGAACACATGGTTTTATATACAGCCATATTTTTTTTTTACTTGTGCATTGAAGTTAGATTTTTTATTCTAGTTTTTGTTTTACTTTTGTACATGACTTGTACATGCTGTTTCTGCCTGCAAACACCATTTTGTAAGTTTTGAAATTCTTGTCTTCTGAGAGGAATTTGGTTTGATCAGGGTTTTTCAGAGTCAAAGAGTCAATCTTTAAAGTTGCCAACATGCTAGAGGATAAGTAAACCAATTTTGATCCAACAGTCATTTAGGCATTAGAGGCTTGTCTCAACAGATCGTTTGCCCCAATTGTCCTGTAGTGTGGGTCTTTATGTTACCAGTTGGATTTGAGTCTTCCTGGTTTTGAATTGAAATCCTGTCACTTGAAAGATACAGCAATCTAATATTGAGCAGAAACTCACTATAGCCCATGAGAGTGCGCTGACCGTGAAGCACTGCCAAAATGTATAATGTTGAGCCATGCTGATTCCATCTTCTCAACCATTATTTTAAAAATTCTCTATACATATATAAGAGACATAAGAGACGGCTGTAATACCCACCTGCAGTGAGCCGACACTCACTCACAGCCAAGGCCAGTCAGCATACAATACTTTGTTATTTTTACATAAGTAAGTGCTGCTAAGATAAAATCTGGAAGATTCTCAAATAAATGTCTCTTAAGTCACTATTTATTACTGCATGAGGTGACAAAATGGGGATTGCACTATGGACAGCTGATGGAAGGCATTGTATTTGCAGAAATATGACCCAAGCTGCACACTGTTAGGCATTTAACAGGGCTTTAAATGCAACAGACTTCCTCTGACCACTTCTATTCAAT
>JAOXYL010000065.1:14885832-14896746 GCA_028564955.1 Terapon puta | reverse complement strand
ACACACACACACACACACACACACACACACACACACACAGTCCTCTCCCACTCCTTTGTACACCATCTCCTACAAGCATACACATCAACGAGAGCCAAGGATCCTCTAACACGCACTCAAATAATTATGCATGTGCAGTGTTTAAGTAATCATATGAGGTCCTGGCTGAATTTCTGCAGGCAGTATTCCGTGAAGAAAGTGTTTACTATACCAAATCACCTGAAACCTGAGATGAGGTTTTCACACACCACCTTGGGCCATTTATTCTTGGAACGTTATATAATGCAGAAGTGGGTCCCGCTCACAACCAGCCTTAAAGGCCTCCCTTGTAGAAAAACAGGGATATAAGAGGATTGAAGCGTCGAGAGAGAAACACAGCCATCAGTCGCTTCTTTATACGGCAGCCCTCTCAGAGATCTTTTCTTTTTATTTACACAGCCTTGTGTGGCCAATAAACACTGTTATCAGCCTCATCGTGTGCGAGCATGCCATAGTTTCTAAGGCTAAGCAGAAGTGGCAACCTCTCTTGTTCTGCAAGCCCAAATGCATTATGGTACCCTTTTGGGTTTTTAGGTGAGCTGAAAAGCATCAACAACAAGTACGAAAGAGGAGCACTTGGAGTTTGTTTGGTTGTAAATGGTGTTCAGCAAGCATATTAATAACCACTGCTAAGCTAATGAATAATTTCTGGGGGCAGCAATTATCACTAAAACCACATTACTCACAACATTACCTGCTGGCAGTGGGACAAGTTGTCAAATCACAGTGCATATCTAATGATTGATGAGCTGATGAGATTAGATCCATTCGGACTGAGTTGATAAATGTTTGCGCTGCTCCCAAACATTTCTGTGGCTTTCGCGGAACTTCTTATATTTTAAAATGTGACAGTAAATGAATCTGGCATCTGCATCACAAGAGGGTCATGTGTCACAGAGATGTCAAATACGCAGTGATTCGCTTTGCCTGCTCAACGATGGTTCTGAGTCTAATTGGAAAGTGTAATTGGGCAAACAAATGGTTGGGGAGAGATTTGATGTGTGTTTGTTTCTTAATTTGTGGGAAAAATCTTTAGCCGCACAGAGGCTGGGACGTCAGGACGGGCATGTATGTGCATCCACCCCTCGTTTGGCGCGATGACTGCATCATAACAGGAAGCGGGATCCAAAGTGACAGGATGCTGGGTATTGTTGCGTTGCTCGGAATAGAAACTACGGAAGCCTGGAAGGAACATGTGCATAATTATTTCTCTTATTTAGTTTTCCTGAGACCACAAAATAATATTTCTGTGATAACCTCAAAATGCTTTCAACAGCGTGTTCTGCAATAACATCCATGCAGTAAATGTTTATGCGCATATATGCACCAACTCGGATATTTGCATGTACCTATAAACGTGCATACATCAATTGCATTTCTCTCTACTTTGGGATTTGTAGTACATACGCTGTATATACATGTGTTTATACAGTATATATACAATTATTACATGTATGAAAAATAGAAAGGTGTGTTATTGCACAGGTAAGTTGTGCATCGCGATGTGTTACGAAGCATTACAGAAAAGGTCACATTTCATGCTTCTGATGCATTATGTAACTGTACTTTTAACATTTTGGCTGAAAGAACACAAGTGTATTGTAGGAAAATGTTTCTTTCTCTCTTGAACAACTGCCTGAAATGTTCTGTGTGCAAAACAAATCCAGCGCACTAATGAGACAAAATATCATGTTGTTGCTTCAACTGGATTTAAGCAACACCTGCGAGCAGAAAAAAATCTAAACCATTGCGTAATTTCTGTTTTTGCAACAGTAAAAGTTATAGGAGCATAATACAGAAAAAACAGAGGGAATCTGTATAATTGCATCTTCCATCAAATGGCTGCATAACAAGACTAACTCATTTTTAATAATTAGAACTGTATGTAATTTTTTAGATGCTCCCTCTGGTTCTACAGCCAGACACAACAAAACCCCCGGTTTTCTGTAAAGAGCGTGTTTTTGTTGGAGGATGCTGGTTACTGAGGTCAGTGTGTTTTTGCAGCAGGTAGACCTTAAGGGAATGTCTACAGACCACTGATATATAGTGACAGTCACCCTTTAGATGATCTTCATTGTTTTTCATATTCATCCTGGGGAGTGAGATCATAGCAAGAGAGAGAGAGAGAGCGAGAGAGAGAGAGAGAGGGAAAAAGAGAGGGAAGCGAGATAAACCATCTGAATCCTCCTCTGCGTCCTCCTCCGAATCTACCTCAGCCACTGAAGGATGTTCTCGCTGAGCCTCCAGACAGCTCACTTTCAAGGATGAGCACGGATGCGCAACATAAACAGCGACATTAACATCGGCATCCATCATACCGCTTTAGCTGGACAGCAAATCCCAGACTGACAGGCTTCCAGCAGATGCTATTTACTTTATAAATAGGTTGTTTTAAATCCAAAATTAGTGGAGTGCATCTGGTGAGCAGAGCTACAGGCTGCTAATCAGCTCAGCAGCAATATCATTCCATAGTTCTATTTCACAATGACCCCTGACTGGCCTTGTGTGTGTGTGAGTGTGTTCGTCTTTTCATATCACTCCTGACTGGTAAATATCCCCTGGCTGTACGACTGGCTGCCCAACACCGCTGCACACGTTATATAACCAGATCTCCAGAACAAAGAGGTGCGAGCTTCTCAGCAACAGGTATGATGGTCAAGTCCAACGCAGAACAATTGCAAATTCAGTGTATGAATAATGGAAAAGAGCGAGGGTGCCGAAAAGCAAGTCTGGGATTCTATCAGAGTCGTGGGACAATAAATTTCACAAAATTGGTCAGTCAATCTCAGATGCATTAAAGATTTTTTTTACATTTGAACACTGTGGCCTTCTAATTGGTCACCCTGTGGGGCTAATAAAGTTCAGAGAAACCTCCCACTGTGCTGTTTTTTTTCCAGCAAATCCATCAGTGGCTCTCGATGGCCATGTCACCCTGAACATCCCTGTCACCATCAATAAAGCGTTTTAAAATAATAATTTGATTACAGTGGATATATGTTTTGGTACATCTTGTTCTGTTCTGCTGCACATGATCTTTGGTGTTTTTCTTCCACTCCACACATGCTGTGCAAGAAATGTGGAGAAATGTTGAATATGAAAGGAAAGAAAACAACAAAGTATGAGTGTGTGGAATCAAACACAAAAAGCCCAAGGGCTCGCCTGAAGAGAAACACTTCTATTTTCAAAGAAATCTCGAATCCAACTGTCTACACAGTGCACAGTCTGTCTTTCTCCCCCCCCCCCCCCCCCCCCCCTCATTATTTCTCTCTCTTCCTCCCTCTCTCCCTCATTTCCTCTCGCTCTCTCCATCCCTTCTTCTTTCCTTTAAGTTTAGAGATGGGCTGGTCCTGAGAGTGATGTCACCTCACTCCAGTCCACCGCTAGTGTGCATCTCTCCGCGCCTCTCCAAAGCGCCGCTGCTCTCCAAAACGCAAAGGCAGTATTACGCACGGCTGTGTAACAGCAGAGGACTGTGGCTCGCGTAGCGTTGGATTGTGAACTCTGTTGTTCTCAGACTCGTGATATTTTCGGAACTCCGTGTTCCCGTCGGGACTGTTCGGAAGACCTGCGATGGAAGGTTTGCAGTTTGGGAAGAGACATTTGTGTAGATGCTGTGTCTTATGTGGGATAAACTCTGTTTGTACTGAGCGGGAGCGTTACGCGCAACGCAGCTCCATGCGCTAGTGAGGGGGGCAGCTGAGCCCACCCAGTCTTGGCTGTTTTGTAAAGGAAACGGGTGCAAAACAAGAAAGATGATACGAAAGGACAAACTGGAGCCAGAATGGATTTAACCCAATTAAATCTGTCAGTGGAGAACGTTTCCAACGATGAGAACACCACGAACGCACCGCTCGCCTTTCCACACACGGAGGCAGCCACCGCGCTCATCATCCTGGTAGTTTCTGTGATAATCTCCGTGACCATTGTCGGCAACGTGCTGGTGATTGTAGCCGTTCTGACCAGCCGGGCACTACGTGCGCCCCAGAACCTTTTCCTGGTCTCTCTGGCATCAGCGGACATCCTGGTGGCCACGCTGGTCATCCCTTTCTCCCTCGCCAATGAGGTCATGGGCTACTGGTACTTTGGAAGTACTTGGTGCGCCTTTTATTTGGCCCTGGACGTGTTGTTCTGCACCTCATCCATCGTGCACCTGTGCGCCATCAGCCTTGACCGCTACTGGTCCGTGACAAAGGCCGTGAGCTACAACCTGAAGCGGACGCCGAAGCGCATCAAGTCCATGATCGCTGTGGTGTGGGTGATATCTGCCGTCATCTCTTTCCCTCCTCTCCTCATGACCAAGCACGACGAACGGGAGTGCCTGCTGAACGATGAGACCTGGTACATCCTCTCCTCCTGCCTGGTGTCCTTCTTCGCCCCGGGTCTCATCATGATCCTGGTTTACTGTAAGATCTATAAAGTCGCCAAGCAGCGCTCCTCCACCGTGTTCGTGGCCAAGAACGGCCTGGAGAGGCAGCCCTCTCAGTCCGAAACCTGCTTCGTCAGGAAGGACCGGTTCGAGATGGAGAGTCCCAGCAGCCAGAGCTCCGGCAGCCACCAGCAGAGGCAGGGGGAGCTGGACGACATCGACCTGGAGGAGAGCTGCTGCCCGTCGGATACCAAACCTCGCAATCATCGCTTCGCCAAGCGGAGAAAGGTGGAGGGGTCGGACTGCTGCCCTCCCCAGAACTGCCGTCTCTCCTGGGCCTCGGCCCGGGCCTTACAGCTCTACCCGGACCAGAAAAACCCAGCTGCGCGACAACAGCTGGCCGCGGCCAACAAGACCAAAGTGGCCCAGATGCGGGAGAAACGCTTCACCTTTGTGCTGGCGGTTGTGATGGGGGTGTTTGTACTTTGCTGGTTCCCCTTCTTCTTCACTTACACCCTGCATGCGATCTGCAGAGACAGCTGCTACATCCCCGGCGCACTTTTCAACCTGTTCTTTTGGATTGGCTACTGCAACAGCTCCGTGAACCCCATAATATACACCATTTTCAACCGGGATTTCAGAAAATCCTTCAAGAAAATCATATGCAGAACTACTAAACGCACATAAACAAAGACACGGTTCTGTTTTTGCCTCTCTCATTCGACTGTGCTGCAAAGGAATTATATTATTGGAGCTCACTCTTCTTGGCTGACTATTTCCCTTCCCCAGATCATTTTGATGTAAATACTATCACACTGAAAAGAAATGATCCAGTGTTGTATGCACATTTAAAAGTCTATGAATAAAAATGTTATGTTGAGCAAAACAGAAGAGGAAGATTATTAGTGCACCAGTGTTGCCAACTTGATGCCAGCATCAAACATGGTCAATAATTTAATCATTAGATGCATGAGATATGCAAAGTTGTAATATATAGGTCAGTGTATAATAACTCCTGCAAACGTGCACCTTTGAATAGAAATCCTTTTTTTGGATCAATCTTTAATGCCGCAGAAAGCACGAGGAAAGAGCTGCTTCAGAGTGAAACTGGAGTCCTGAGTGTAGCTGGAGTCAGTGGCTGGTTTGCAGTGGGTGTTTTGTGCTGTGCGAAATAGAAGATTAATCTCCCCATGTATAAGATGTGCATGGAGAGATAAGCAGGAAAGCAAGTGTTGCCTCTGACTGTGTCATAGAAAAGAAAAAACTAAATGATTTAAACTAAATTTAGCGTCACGGGTAGAATCTTGCTTGTTTGATATATTTGGGCATTACTGCAGCTAATTCTGATACATACATTTAGCTGTCAGCCACTTCTTATCAGTGAGCCCCCAAAATGACGTAAGAGTCTAATCTCTCAGCCCAAAAACACCGGAACAATGGCAGAGCTGAGGTCTGCGTGTACAAAATCTACAGCATTTCTTTCAATTCTTGAGTATTGTGTCACTGAATATTTAAATGCCGTGGACCACAGCTCTGCCATACAACCTGGTTTCAGTGTCAACGGAGTAAGATTAGAGAGCAAAAAAATATGAAAAATATGTTGCAAGCAAGGAAAGAAACAGAAGGTTTAGTAAATTTGGCTGACTGTGCTCAGCCAAATTAAAAACAGCCCTGCCCCCTTTTTCCTAAAGATGACGTCTCTGGACACAGCTGCTGCAGGTAGAGCTTGACTTCCGTCGGGCATCAAATCTCCTTGGTTCAGCAAGAGAGCTTAATGATCCACAAGCAAAGCCCCAGGCTGTAATCCTGTGCTTTATAAAGCTGTGTTATTGTTGAAAAAAATCCTCAGAATTATGACTTTAACTATTCTCAAACCTCCCACCTTTTACAGATACGAGAGAGCAGTAATTCACAGCCAGAGCACGCCTTCACCCTTAGTGGGAAAAACATGTGAGGAAGGAATTTACCACAAAGACATTACATGTTGCAGACATGAAAAGGAAATGAGGTCAGATTCAAGGGTATATTTGAACTGTGCTGTTTGACATACAGCCTCAAACTGCGGTCGGCCCATGATGCATTTGGGATATAGAGTGCATGTGAAATGTTGCATATATGATGGATCTTGCATGAGAGAGCCTCTGCCTCTCTGGGAAAACTCTCCGGGTTACAGAGAAGAAGGCTGTCCAGCTCCATATCAGCCTATTGTCTTCATGGGGGTGCCGGGGATAAATACACTATTTATATCCTCTTAGGAATGTCTTCAAAGCACCCCTGCGGCTCACTGGCGCCTTGCCAAAGATAATCACCCTGTTTTCAGGGGTGTCATGCTTGAAAAGAATTTTCCTGAAAGTTCAGTGAAGTGGTTCATGTGAAGCACACCCATATTCACTGGGGTTTTGTTAAAAGATCATCAAGGGGAACATGAGGGAAGGTGGTTGCCTGCTTCCCTTTCTCCTAATGGGCGGCTCCATTTTATTCATGAACGGAATTAGGCAGTCTGACAGAAGTGGAGCCGGCGTTGGGGAAGGAAGCTTCATCTCAAAGGGATCCGCAGACTCTTGAAACAAATGAGAAGTCTGGGCCACGTCTCTCTCTCAAGTAAAATTAGCTTTGTATCCCTGTCCTCATGTTGAAGAATTACAGGGGTGAAAGTGATGTTAATTGGGACATGTGTAACTTAACAGGATACTGTTATGTGCATTTCTCCAGAGAACACCACCGTCACTCTTAATACCTAGAGCATCATCCGCGGAGGAAATATTTACACCAACACATTCTTCTCTGATAGTTTACTGATTACTATCCAACAAATACAACATGCAGCTCCCCTGTTAAATCTCTCTTTCAGATTCAATTATCTTTCTAATCAACTGCTCCAATGCAGCAAGAGCTGAGCTTTTAATTAGCTGCTGTGTTACTTTCAGTCATGTGTAATCTCTCAAGGCATGCCGCCTCACACGTTTCAGCTCGGTTACTCCTTTTGTCCAACTCCAAATTGAGAGAGCACAAGCAGCATGACATGGACAATTATCTGTAATTTCACTTTTTTACAAAAAGCAACAAAAAAAAAAATTAAATGTCACACAAGAAAAAACACAGACCCCTCACAATCCGTCTCTATTAATGACACAACTGCTCTGCTAATTGCATTTGTATTCAAGACAAAATGATCATTGATTTGTGGGGCTCTCAGCTCTGCAGTTCCATCCTCTGAGCCTCCCAGACTATAAACAAAGCTGGAGTCTAGTTCAGGAAGAGAATCGGAGCTGCGGCAACCCCCAACCTCTCAAATCCTCTTCTGAGGGCTTGATGAGAGCAACAGACCAACTGGACAGAGTCAAAACATTTCCTGGTGTGAGATGCTGAAGGGAAAGCTCGACCAGAGATTTTTCAAGCGGGAGGGTTGGGGCCGGCTGCCAGGGTTGTTAACGGTCAGCGGTGTGGGCATTGCTATTTGCAGTCACAATAGTCGGAGGAGATGTGGTTATAAATGTTTCAAGATGGGTGCTGCGGGGGAAAAAAAAAAGAAAAGAAAAAAGAGCCTCTTAGAGTGGTGAAGCGGTTGCTCGTCATCCTCTGCTACTTTACCTTGTTTGTCAGACACAATGAGGCATCTGCAGGTAATTGCTTTTTTCAATTGTCTCTAACAAGATAAGGGTTGGAGGCGAGCAAGGCCAAACCTCGCGTCAATCCCAGGAAGCTGCGTATCTGGGGAAGAGGAGCCAGTCTGTCATTAGTGTAAATCAGTTGGTGTCACGTCGAAGCGAGGGTGGGACCAGGCGTATTGTCTCCGGGCCGTTCTAATATATCGCCCTGTTTAGCACAAACAAGCGGCAAGTGTGACTCGAGGTGTCAGAAGAAAATCAGAAAGCTAACGCTAACCTAAAGCCGACGGATTACCGGCTGAAAATATAGCAGGCGTGGATCCTATAGCGCCTCACGATGCTCCGAGCAGTGCACACATAATCGCCGTGACGCTAAACATTACATATTACAACAATATTTACATTAAAAGAAGGCGTAGGTGCCTCACTGCTGAAGAGTGTCACGGAGCTTTGCTGTTAAATGACGTGTTTTTAAAACCTCAAAAAACACACCAACATGCCTCACTATCGAAATGAGTGACATCTCCCTTCATTGTGCTGAACACAGACGCTGAAGTTTATGTTGTGTCAACCTCACATACACCGTTTTGCTGTCAGGAATAATCACCGGCGAGCAGCAATCATATATTAATCCACGGCTGCAAATACTCCGTCACAAATGCTCTGTTTACTCATGTCTGAGTAATGTTTGCAAACAAAATACAACGCCCAGGTGTTTTAGGAAATCCATTAGCCCCTTTAAAAAATTTGACTCTGTATTTGTGACCTCATTTTAAAGATGTTTGCATTCAGCAGAAGCAAACAGGCCCAGACTTGAGAGCCACAGACATGCTAGATATTACAAGATGGAGTAATGGATTATTGGTTCAGAGCTTTTCATGGGATTGGTTGCAGGGAATATTATCATATAGAATATTGCCAACATCGTCCTTTAAAACCAGTCAGCAAGTGAATCCAGAAGTCCAAAAAGGTGACCGGACCAAAAATCTATTATTGTCAAGTGCATTTAATTCTTTCAAACAATTAACTGAAAAAACAACAACTCTGGGGTGTAGTTACCGATTTGTGCTGCAACACATTCAGTCCCTGCAGGTGCAACCAGGATAAAAATAGTTACAGAAGTAAAGCCTAGTTATCCAAAGAGAGTTGTGAATAAATAGTGTGATTCTGTTTCTTTAGGAGACCATAGGAAACAGATGGTCAAGCACAGGACAGATGGACATATGTAAGGCAGACAGTGAGGCCTCTGTCATTTTTCTGAACATGGTCATTGCTGTCGTTGTTCTTCGCAAATCAGTAAAGACATATTGTTTCCATTCCTCCACACTCATTTCATAAAGTGAACCTGATTCCTCAGCAGTCTGTATGAGATTAAATCTTCTTGTGTTTCTAGTGAGCAGTCACAGACAATATTCAAATCCAAACAAAGCAGCTGCAGCTGCTTCATTTTCGAGGGAAATCTCATCTGCTGTATAGCTCTCACCATCTCTGATAGGAGGGGCTGTTCTTGGTATATGCTCCAGTGCTTCCCTGTGTTCCTGCATTGAGGCAGATTACCGGGATGATAATATGCCCTGCTGGACCTCTGTGCATCTGTCCTCACCTCTCCATTCCTATGATCATCTGTAACATGCACTCACCTCCTACACTCTGCCGTGCACTTGTCCATTTTGCACACTGGAGCATTGTAGCCGCACCATTAAAAGGCCACCTTTGACCTGTGATACTAAGGTGGCCTAAATGGAAATCTCAAAACAGGAAATGGCCTCATCTTACCATTATGCTTTAGGTCACTGCTATACACAGGGAGCACAGAAAATACAATAATGAAAGAGAGTAAGCTGATTTACAGTCACCTCTGGAAGCCCACCTGACCTGTTAGGATGATTAAAATAATTCAGAGTATTATTGCTCTTATTCTCACAAATAATTTCTATCCATCTGTGCTGCACTTCCTTTCCTGACAATCAAAAATAATGTATTCACATAAGGAAAGCTTCAGAGACGCAGAAATAAAAGTTCTTTTGAATGTGTTTTATGTCAAAGAATCAGTTCTTTTTAGTGTTTTGACTTGTAACATCTATGAGCTGTAAGAGTCCCGGTTGTGAGTGTGCAGCCATGCCGACCAATATTAGGAGCCAAGGGAGACAGGATATTATAAATAATGATAATGAGGGTGACTATATGGAGATTCACCAGCATATAAACACAGTGAGCATATTTCTCGGAGTGATGTGTCTTGTTTTACAACCAACAACAAACCTTCAAAGCACACTCCGCTCTGCCCCAGTTTCACTAAGCAAGACAAGTGGGTGTAAATGTTGAGGGTGTAATTAAAGGGTCCCCATGCTTGTCTTTGCCTTGGGCCTCCAAGTCAGAGAGTGGGCCCGTTGGTGGGACACAAGCACTTCACACCAGGAGGTGTTTTAATGTTGGATACATGGAGTTGTACCCATCATGAATCTTGGATTCAGTTCAAGAATTCATGCTGAATTCTCACTCACCTGCAGTGCGCTGTATACAAGAGGCAACGCTGCTTTCAAGCTTCACTCAAGGCAGAGAATAAACTATCACTGAAAGACGTTCATCATGGTTTTAGAACGCTGCAAACCAAATCTCAATTATTAACTTCAGTATGAAATATGAAATATGTTGAATAAGGAATACAAATAAAATAAATATAGGATTATTTAAGCTAACAATAGGTTGCCTAAAGTTATTTCAAGGGCCACAGCATGTCATTTCTGTTGCTTGAGGTCTCTCAATCTAAATAATAATTCACATAGATTTATGACGTTGTGATGTTACATGGGATGATGGGAGTTTGTGCATTTAAGTTTTATTATTTTATTTATTAATCACATTATGTAACTGTACTCTAACAAAGTAGCTAATTATTTA
>JAOXYL010000065.1:14842016-14852954 GCA_028564955.1 Terapon puta | reverse complement strand
AAAAGCCAAATATTTGAAAAAGAAACAGAGGAATCACAGAGGCTGAAATATGCCATTTGCCAGATAGGATGACTAATGACTGTCAAATGAGAGGCTGCTTGACAGCATCTGACAACCAAAGAAGGGCAATGCTGCTCAACTATCTGTGTGGGTAAAAGTAAGGAAATTGTGTGAAAGCGGTTCTTATTTTCCAATTCCTTTTCAGTAGATTAAACTATGACATACGTCTCTATACTATTGTCTGGGTTGCCATTTTTATTAATTGCCTTATTTCATATCTAATACCGCTGACTTTACTCTATAACAAGGTAATATCAAGTAAAATAAACAAAAATATTGAATTACATATATTTGTGGCTTAGAAAATATCTTCCGTATGTATACTCTTGCCTTTTAGTTTTTTTTAAGCCAGTTAATTACTCCTGTTCAAAATGAGACATTATTCCCATCTCACATTTATCACTGTGTAGCAGGCTGATGACTCAGTCATCACTGATTTTACATGCTTCATTTAGCCAGTGGCATACAGTGCTGGTTATGCAACATGTTCTTACAAACTTCAGGCTCTATCAGTGGAAATGAGCAGGTTTATGTCCTTATTTGGCCCCATCTAGCTGGCAAATGAGCGATAAGCCAATAATGGTATTTGAGTTATTCTTTCGCTAGTATAACATATTAATTTTAATTAGCTATTAAATACATGACTACAGCAATCATAAAAACCTTTGCTCAATGTACAGTTAACAATTTATTACTGTAGCTGTAAATGTCTGTTTCAAGGTTGTGGTGGTAGAATTTATAACCTGGGTAAAAACCAGTGGCCTTGCAAAGAGCAGGCCAGTTTATGTGTTGCTAGATTACACTGGTAATTCTTCCAGGTTTGATTGACAGTAAAGAAAATGACGTTCCCATCTGACACAACTCAAAAATAAAATGGTTGCACATGTAAAACATGAAATGAGATTCTCTAAGCACACACTGAAGTTTGGCTGCAATTTGAAATCCCACAAGGCAGAGGCAGAGTCCAGGCAGGCAACATGACGGATAGCCACCTTTCCACAGTGCAGGCCCACTCAAGGATAAGATCTGATACTCAGCCCAGTTAGAATCGGGTTTAATAAGATATTACAGGAGACAATCTCCCCGAAGGCCTGCACCAATTGAAACAGAGTCATGTCTGCAGGATCAGGATGAGAAGAAGCCTCACATCAGTTCAAGCCTCAGACCTGACACTTGCTGTGATAACCCCCAAACTATGAAGAGCACTTTCTGAAATATTTCAGCACAGACTGGAGGAAAGTAATCAAACTGAGCAGAAAGTCACGTTGGACAGTGAGAGGTGGGCAGGGAGTTTGCAAAAGTGAAGAGGATGGAATTCAACTTATTTTGGCTAATTCGTATACATTTTTTAAACAAACAATCTAATCTCACTGCTCTGCCACACTGCCAGTTTTTCAGATTATGTTTTCAGGTCATCTGTCTGTCCGTCCCATTCTCAGGAACGCCATCAGGGAATATCCTCAGATTTGGCACAAATGTCCTCTTGGAATGATTCACTGTATTTTCTGATGAAAGGTCAACAATTCATATGCTAATTATGACATTTTTTTATTGATTTGGACCCTAATCTACTTGTATGAGTACACCTTCTTCATTTCTTCTCCCTGGATGACGACCAGGACAAGGGGCATCCTGTCTCTCTGGTCGTCTGCCATGAGCTCTTTGGTTTTACTGGTATCGTCGCCACAAAATGTGACAAAGCCATTTATCTATCCGTCTTCTGTATTACTCTGTGAAAATAGTCTCTACGTGAGTCTTTACCTCTTTTATTTTTACAAGTCTGGACAGACATGGATGTAAACTGGCGGAAACATATGACTACAGGGCGATAAATCTATTTTTTGTCCATTGACAGAGCTTCTCGTTGTAAAAAAGTCATTATTGAGCTTGAGATTATCTTTCCTGCCAAAGATCTCAGACTCAGACAGAGGTGAAGACAGTGCACAAGGTTAAATTGATATTGTTCTGTTTTGATGGCCAGAGGTGCTGCGCTGTCTGGGTTCGGCCTCTTGTGGGCACTGAGGTGGGCGGTGAGGAAGGGTGAGAAACACATCCAGTGGCAGACGTGCAGCAAGTTTTCTGCTTGTGTTGTGTTCATGCTGTGTTGTTTCAGAGGCCACTTCTTGAACAGGGCCAGAGACTTCAGCACATGGCAACACTTGAGTACTTTTAGTCACCAAGAAGTTACGAAACCCTAACTGACAGTGAAGCAGCGACCGATGCGCCGTGCAATTATTGCAGAAAAGCAGTCACTGGTGTTGATTTGTCTCATTGGCAGTGAAGAGTATCTTATGTACACAGAAGGAAGAACATTTATTTGATGTCTTTGTATGAATGTGATAAAGTGTGGGCTCCGAGAAACAGTCAGCTACTGTCAACTCACATTGCATGTTCCTGCTGAATCTTAAAGCATCATCTTTGCAGAATAGAATCACAGAAATACCCAGAGGGGGAAGAGACATAGGAAGAGTTGATAATGTCCCTAAGTACACTCAAACTGACTAGGATTCATAATATTAAATGCTTTTATTTGACATCTGTCATTTTACTTTTAACAGATGTGGGTATCACAAAACATTTAAGTCAAAGAACTGTGTTGGTGGATGTCACTGTACTGTATTTTATATGAGTCTAATAGAGGAGTATGATACATTTAGCAGGTTTTAAATAGCAGAAAATAATAAAGTTCTGTAAATACATGGCTCGTTATAGGTCTGGGTTATCAACATGTCTGCATATATTTCTACATATTCAGGGTTTGAGCTTTTTTCCCTCTTTCTTAGAATTCATATATTCCTCTTGTTTCTAATATATGGCATTTGTATTTTGTGTGGCTAGATTTTTAAAATGTAACTAATGTCATTGTTTCAAAATGGCTTCTGATAAACTTATATTCACACTTTTCTTCTCCCTTTGTCCTACACATGTCTCACATTAAAATTGTGTCTTATAAAGGTTTTAAGTTAATTTTCACACAGTGCAGGGTATATCCTCCTCAGCTTATCACTGTTACAAAATCATTTATCACTCACCTATAAGGGGAGTCATGGCTGAAGTGAAGACAGAGCTACTCTGGACCACAAATGTTACCCCTGCACCCACAAACATGGCCATGCATCCCGTCAGCCACCCAAACGGGTAAGGCAGGTCTGTTGAGATAAATAAATGGCCTGTATGTATATACAGCAAAGACAGTACTTGCATGCCCCACATTCTGCATGTTGATATGCTGTGTAAAGTATTGTAAAGGAAAGCTCACCTGTGTTAATGACTTTATGGATGACCTTTGCCACTTGGCCTTTAAGGAGAGAGTTAAGCAGTTTGACCAGAAGCAGCAGACAGGTGCAGAGGACAGCCAAAGAGCCTGCCAGGAGAATCAGGCCCACCGTGAGGTCTGACAGCTCAGTAGACACAAACAAATGCCTGCCTGCAAACATAGTCAGGATAATATACCACAAACAGCCACTTTCATAGCATGTTTTTTATTTTAGGACCCACACCTAAAATAAAAAGCACACTACATATACATAATCACCTGCACAAAAAACAAGAGTGGGTGGGTTACAGATATTAATGAACTCACACTTCAGTAACGACTGGGAGAACTCCTGACTGGGGCCACAGTTTCCAGCACTCACATTGCCAGGGGACTGTGAAAAGAAAGAAAAGGAAAGAAAGACAGAAGCAGCAGTGATGAAACACAAATTAGCACCCCAGTTTTCACTGGCAGCAGTGGCCGGCTCTATTTGGCGCCAGTGTGTGTGTGACACAATAGTCTGCATGTGCAGGAGACAGCAGTGGACCCGAGCCATTACCATAACAAGGTCAGTCTGGCACCATTCTTTCACCAGGCTCCTGTTCCTCATGTCCTCATCTCCCATGGCGATCCCCGTGATCACACACTTGTCTAGCTGAGGGTGAAAAGAGAAATATTTGTCATCCTCTAAGTTCAGCGAGTCAAAGGTAGGAGGGCAACTATTAAAATATCAAACCTCAGGAACTTCGCAAACAGAAGGCCTATTATCAGTTGGCCTCACAGCGAGCACACCACTGCAGGATTTCTATGCAAAACCTTCTAAGACTGCTCAGTGCTTTGTAACATAATGTGAAACTCGGAACTTAGTTTTAGTTTAATGAAGTGCTCACATTGTTTACACTGGGGCATGTAAACACATTAGCTCATGTATTTGCAATTTTGAAAAGATAGAAAGAGTCACTACCCTCCAGACTCTTCAAATTCCGAGCACAACTCTAAAATCCACCTGCTGTGAGTAGTTACAGTTGCTAAGCTATGATTGGATGATCGCTGCTTGTAGGAGTTGAGGGGTGCTCAGTTACAAAAACAGCCACTGGCTGGAAGTTTTTACCTGTATGATGAGCTTGGTGACTGGCTCGGTGATGACCTTGAGCAGCTCAGGTGCTTCCTCCCCAGGCTGAAGCCTGCAGCTGGTGACCAGCAGGTGAGACAGCCAGGTCATGAGGCCACTTGCCACCTCCAGAGGCAGCAGGACCAGGACAGACAACCAGTTGAAGCAGTCATGGATTGTTGCCCCGGCAAAGGCGCTGCAGCAGGTCATTTTCATGTGTTAACTAAGCTCAGCCATCAGCATGATCAACTACTCTGAATGATTGCTTGTTAATCTGCTTTGCAAGGCTAAACTTTTTTGGATGTGTGTCATGAAATAAACATTTTAGTTTTGACTCAGTGTGTGAGTATACTGTGAGCGATTAATACATTTTGGATTTTTTTATTTTTTTTTTACCAGACACAGATTAAGTAACGTGCCATCTGTTTAGTGCTGCATTTTTCATGCCAAAGGGTTACTGGTGTGGGATCAGTGTGGATTGGTGCCACTATTGTCACTGTTACAGAAATTACACTCAAATGGAGGCTGAAGCAAAGAGGCAGGGAACAGCTGCTCATTCTTTCTCTTCTCCCTCTTCTGCTTTCTCCCCTGCACTTTTAACACTTTTTTCCTATTTTCCTCCACTTATCCTCTTCACGTTTCTCTTTCACTTTCTCCTTCCCTGCTCTCCAGCTTCCCCTCCACTCAACCTCTGCCATGCCACTTTTCTTTACTCACCGCTGAAACTCACTCCTCTCCGCCGCTTGCATCATGGCCACTATGGTGTTCGTGACTGAAGTCCCAATATTGGACCCCATGATAATTGGAACAGCCGACCTCACTTCTAGCACTGCGAGTTAAGAGCACACAGAACAAGTCATTTCACTTGAGCCTTGGTGATTTATAAAACTTTCTGCGCATATAATTAAACAAAAATGTAACAAAAAATGCAAATGGATTAATGACTGCTCTCATTGTGGTTATGTGGTTATGTGGTTATGCGTAATGCACATCATCTCTATGCATGCCCTTCCGCATCTCACAATATGAGCATTTTAATGGAGATTAAAGGTGATTGTAATTTGCAGGTAGGAGGAAGCAGTTTGGCCTTCACACTCATGCAGAGGGAGGGGGAAGGGTTTATTGTCGAGGATGCCTCTAATGATGATGACCTAGAGGACGTGTACACACTATCTCTCTTTTTTTCTTTGATAATTACCTATAATCTTTCTCCTCGCTCTTTTAGAGAAAGGATTTAGAGGCAGGGAGGCAGCTCCTGCATACTGATATCATTCACTTTCACTACGTAGATGAAACAGAGGAGACCTCGGACCCTACGCTCATTGGAAACAGACAGGTCATAACCTTACCGTGTAATGGTCTTATGAGGTATGATGAAGTGTAGACTGACTGTGATGGTGGGAGATTATACCGTGTGAAATGATTTGATTTTATTATCCCTCTGATCCCTGTCCAGCCTGCTGGATTACAATCTCAAAATGGCTATTTCAGGTCAGTCAGTCAGCATGTGATAATAATCACACAGACACATTTAATTATGCTTAACTTTAATCATGTTGTTGTTTTAAGTAAATGTGAGGGATTTTCTCATTGTTGTCATAATAAAAGCCAGATTTATGTCATTTTATTCTCCCATCCTGTTCACTAATTGCATACTAACTGTCGTCATCTTAGAGCCTTCCAGTCCCTCCTGACCTGCAATAACGTCTGGCACTGCCATCCCCTTGATAGCCCCATCCACCTCTTCACCTGTAGCCATTTCACTAATTCATGAAAATACTATACATTTCCCACAATGACCATCAGATTACCTGTGTGTGCTTTATTAATGGGTCCAAAACATTTTCTCTGCAGTCTCTCTTGCCAGCTTGACATTCTGTCGAATGCCCTTTTGCCCCCTTCCTGGTTAAGATTGACATTCTTTGTTTGCCTGCCTAATTTTTTGAGTCCTGCCTGTGTTGTGGCATCAACTGAAGACAAACTTTAATATTCATCTACTTGTCTCTGGCTGTTGGGGTCCAAACCAGAATCCCAACAGCCATTTCATCAACGGGTTCTTCCTCAGTAGCTCAAGCCTGGTGTAGCTTATTATGTACCACAGACCTCCACTGATGTGGAGATATTATTAACATTATTAAAAATTATTACTAGTTGGCATGGCTGTTTCATTAGGATGATCATAGGTGATCATAGGTGCTGTAGTTTATTCTATATAGCAGTCCCATAGGCACTTTCTAGCTACTGGAATGTGTGTTAATCCACGCCTAGAAGTAGTCCCCAAATTTACTCCTGTCTGAGGAATGTTTGGTAAAAGTGCCCAGCTTTTTCAAGGGATGATTTAGCTTTTTACTGAATGGGCTTGAGAGTCACTTGTAGGGTGCAGAAGTTTCAAAGTATTATGAAATCAACAGATATTTTTTGCATTTTGGCCAATAAGATCACAAAGAATAATGCCAGCCTGAATAGGTGAATCATTTATTGATTCACCTATTCACAGGATAGGTGAATCTTGGATCTTTATGTACTAGCTCACATGTGGCCACTGCAAAACACTAATCTGCGTGTACATATGCATAAATCACTCACATTCATCTGCTTATATTTATGTATTTAACTTAAGTTATATACGCTAATTTGAGCCTTAATGCTGAGCAACAAATGAAGTAGCTGGAAGTCAAAACATAATTACAACCAAAATACAAATTAATTAGATCTATCTGTTATTGCCACACATATACCATGGGAGTTTTCTGTCATTCCTGCATTCATTACCATGTAGCTGTTTCTTTTTTCTGTAATATAAATGAATGCAAAATGATAGCCTGGAGACAGACACAGGCACTCAGTGTACATAACACACACACATACGCACACATTTATATGCGCCTACTCACATCCAGAGGCCACCAGACTGACAACGATGGAGGTGGAGGTGGATGAGCTCTGGACCAGCACAGTCACCAAGATCCCCACCACCAGCCCTGCCACAGGGTTAGACAGCACTGCATTGTCCTGGAAAATGTCCCCCGCCACTTTACCTGGTTAAATATGCCACCCACACACACACACGCACACACACACAAATATTAGTCTCGGACATGACGGGGTTGCCAAGAGCAATGTTATACCACATTCACCCTGCTTGCTTCCTTAAATCCAAAAAGGTCACGAGATGAAGCTTTTCAGTAAATTACACAGCAGGGCCCCAGTGGGACAGTGTGAACTGTTCTGCAGTGACTCACCTATTTGTGAAACATCAACTGTCTGAGTCACTATCAACCCGCTGAGGGGGCAGTGAGGGTTATAGTACTTACCCCCTGCTAGCTGAAATGCAGAGCTCAGAGTGTCCAATGAGCAAACAAAGAAGAAAAGGAGGATGAGGAGGAGAGGAATCTTGGATAGATTGACAAGAAGCTTCTTTATCTTGTTGGGGCTCACTGCTGTGGTCTGCGCTGAGCTGTCTGTTCAAAACGACAACAACAAGAAAGGTGTTTAGACTCACAATGTGACCTGAACCTGGAGTTAAAACATGACCTGTTTAAAAAAAACACATATAGCTGAGATAGAGATTGCACAAAAGTGTGGTGTGTGTCTGGCCACTATATCACAGTGTTATTCTCATTCTTGTGATTTCTGTGTTCTGGATGAGAGAGAGCAATCTCACATGAAGGGAGCAAAGCCATTTGATATACTACATTACCCATACACAGCCAAATATTACTGAGTGGCAGCAGGACTTTGCCTTTGTTGCCCAGACTACGTGATCCCTCTGGCCCTGTTTTGCTTTTGAGCATGTCCTTATCTAATGAGCATGTGGTTCAGCTTCTGCTGTTGTTCCCATCTCAAAGAGACAAACCCTGCTGTCAGACCAGGAGACGCATGTGTGATTTTTCTCTTCATGCCACTCTTGTACCTTCCTCCTTGGGGAGCCTGTTTTCCTCTCTGAGTGAAGGTGTATTGCCGCGTAGGTGGAAGCCCTCAGTGCTGCTGCTGAGGTCAAGGGTGGAGCCAATGCCAGACTCCCTGTCCTCCTCCAGTGGGAGTTTGGACTGTGAGGAGAGGGGGGTGCCCTGCATCCTCAGACCTAAAAACAAATAGCAAAAGTACTCACTCAGGTGGTGAAGGAGCACTTCAAATAATGATGGGAGTAAAAACTAATAACTAACCATTGCAGTCTATCCCTGTGCTCCGTCCAGAGGACACAATAGTTATAGATCTTGAAGTCATGGCACTTTGAATGCTGTATGGAGACCTGGAGGTAATTAAAATCAAAGGGTGATACCAGTGTAGAGGGAACGAATGTGAGTGCAAATGTGTTTATCTGCCACCTGCAGCAGTAAAAAAGAAGCCAGAGGGAGACCAACATCTCTGTACGTGAGCCCATCTCTCACCACACTTCTGAGATCAACAGGCAAGCAATTAGCAGGGAACAAAGGCAGCCCACACTGTTTGTAATCGACAGCTGTCCTTGATTTGAGGTCAAATCGCACACTTCTACCTTGCTAGGCATCATTTCTCAACAAACAAATGCCTTGTCAGAGTCAATAAGGAAACATCAGTATCCATGTAACTGTGGCCTCGTCCTCCGTTTCCTGCAGCTGCGAGTCTTAAAAGAACTCTCCACCGTCTATAGAGCGACGACTCCCTTCAAAGGTCTTCACACTCTCGCTTTAAAGAGACCGTTTTTCCCTCCTTTTCATGTCAGCCACTTTGCTGTATTTTGGGGACTCCATTGGAAGAGGGAGCACTAACATGTTTCTTAAAAGCAAAGAGGATGCAAGTGAGTTCAGTAATTACGGCAGCTGAAATGACAGTAATTACAGTCACTGGATCATTCTCATCCTGTGTGTGGCATCCTCCTGCAGGTTCTGGTGTGCAGAGAGGCCTCGTTAGCATATGTACATCTGTCTGTATGTGGGAGTGTGTGAGGCGAGTTCCATAGATTGCAGCTGAATAAACTCCATAAGAGTGTGTGTGCGTGTGTGTGTGTGTCTGTGCGCACGTGTGTGTGCATGCTGCATGTTATGCTCTTATCTATCTGCCCCACGCTCGTCTGCTTGCCTGTCCGCCACTCACTCTGTCTCTGTTCCTACTTTGTGGCAAATTTGCCATTACGCCACCATGACCCATGTGTATATTTCTATGCTGTTTGTGCCTCACCAGAGTTTCACTAATTGAGTTTTTCTTGAAGCATAAAAATAAAAAAAGACTTATTAAAGATTTAGTAGCTGTTGTCAGTGAGCGATGGCTGACTTGCCAACATTTTCTGAAGGATGCATGAACTGCAAGAGGCCCCACAGCTTTAGATAAAAGGCCAGAATTCAATTTTGAATAAATTATTCATATAAAGTAGTAACAGAAAGCTTAAATGCTGAATGTGTTATTTGTTTGAAAATGTTACATAAATGTTTGACACTGGCATATGCAGTAAAGTATCCTACCTGGTCTGGAACAGCCTTAAGTCCTGTTTATGACCCCCTGGAAGGGAAAGCATCAACCTGCAGTGTAAATCATCTTTAAATACGCTACCGGGTCTGTAGGTGTCAGGAGGGACACTTGCTCCATCATCAGAGACCTCATTGTTAATCAGTAACACAAAACCTTAACTTGGTGATGCACAAGTTGGGAAAACACGTTGAGTATTAGGTGATGAATGATCTTTGCCCGGCCAGCTATTTTTCACCTGTTTCGGAGCCAGATAAAGATTCCAAGTTGAGAGAGGACCTTTCGGTTGTGATTAATGATCCCTGTTGTTTCAGGTTCTCTCAGTCCCACTTGTGCAAAGAGCAGGAGACATGTGACATCTAGTGGTGACATCTAGGGAAACGCTTCAAGTCCGCTCACATTCTTGTGCAGCTGTTTTCATCACGTACAGTGGCCTGGAAAAGATTAAAGTCGGGGTATTAAATGATCATGTCTCCCATGAGATAAGTCAGTGGAAGTATTTCAGACACGTACAGTGTAATCTGCTCGACTTGTGCAGAATGTTCAGGTGCTTAGGTACTTTGCCAGGACTCAAGATCAAGCATGTTGTGATTGGAAATGCAATCGGGGAGATTTTCTGAGATCCACGTAGACACATTTACTTACACACCCGGCTACCCACAGGCTATGTCCTCTTCCACACCATGAGAGAAGGCCGTGATGGCCTGACTATCAGGGTAATTGTTAATAATTAGTCCAGCTACAGTTCTGTCATATCAGCAGTGCTCTCAACCAAATCTTCCAAACCTGCTGACCTCAGACGTGCATCCCCAGACTCAGAGGAGCAGAACTTAATAACCCTCTAGACTGAGTTGTTACTTTCCAAACTGTTACGAGAGCTTGGGAGCCAGAGAGAGCGATAACGGCCCTGTTTGTTGTACGAGCAGCTGGACCGGAGCCGAGGCTGCTGCTGCTGCTGTCAGTAGTGGCAAGGGGAGAAATCCTTGAGATTTGGAGTGTGGCATTAAGCAATGGGAAAGAGAAACATGGACATACACGTCACATATGGACACATTCATGTAATACA
>JAOXYL010000065.1:14821763-14836879 GCA_028564955.1 Terapon puta | reverse complement strand
CACGCTCACGCTCACGCTCACGCACACACCCCAGCAGGATGAATTTAGTCAGTGGTGGACCGACACAGCTGCTCCCAGCCTGTATCTCAGTTCGACCACGCGTGTCTCACCTGACAACAGAGTCGCTGCTAATGAATCTACTACCTCTTTCATTCTTTACCACGCTGAGCGCAGAGTCTGTCCTTCAGCAGCTGAGCAGCGGCTTTCAAGGCACAGTAATGTGCAAGCATTGATCTGATGGATGTGGTTTGTTTTACACCACTTATGTATTCCTCTGCAGGACTCTCAAAAGGCACAGCGAGTACCATTCAGAGCTCCCATTAGCAGGGGATGGAGTGAAGAAAATAAACACTCAGTGATATTCAAAACCTGTTTGTTATCTATCCCAAATGTGGAATACAGGAAGCAATGAACAACGGCAGCAGCAGAGATAGGAGAAAGCTTTGGCACTCAATCTGAATGAAAATGTTTTCCTATGAATGCGGGGAAAGAAGAGGTTTATCTCAAGACAGCACAAGACATTTAATCAAGCACAGGACTGCATGTGAGTGACAGACAGAAGAGGATGAATGATGGGAGTGACAGGGGGAGAGAAAAGACAGGTAGATACATCTACAGAGTGAACGAGCACATTACCTTCCAAAAAAGAAAGAGAGATTAGTTGAATGCCTGGGGGAAATTCAGACACTTACCTCCTTTTCTTCCTTCTCTTCTCTTCTCTTCTCTTCCCTCAGTACAGACGTGCAGTGGAGTAGATGGCACTCCTCATCTCACTGCCGCTATGGTGTCTGTGAGAGCACACCCCTTTCAGCCCATTCATAGCTCCGCCGACGCACCACTCACGCATGCACACAAACATATATAATGCCAGGTGTGCCAATCATAGTTGTGTACGTCTCCAACCTGGCAGTCGGAAGCTGTGGGTGTAAGAAACAAGTATCACAGAGTGCACACTGATGCTTAGTTACACAGCTCTGAACACTGTCTGTGTTAATGGTTAATTACTCAAGTGACCATCACATCCACAAGGTGACCACAAAGACAAGGCGGGAAAACAAACTGCTTTCAAAAACCTCATCATATCACCTTCTCTGAAATATTCATGCTATTGACATCATCCCTGTGAATGAATCCATCTATGACTCATCTAATTTGTTTTGAAACCCATACAATAGGCGAATACACCCCATAATAATCCTCCCAGGATCTTCAACTGGAAAACACCTTCCAGCAACAAGTCGGTAGCCTGACGGAGCAAGTCATTGGCTACAAGTCCCTCAGAGAGCCAATCACGGCACTGCAATAACCTGCCGTCACTGTGCAAAAATGACATCATTACATGATGACATTCTGGAGGGACGTTTCACTACCAGGATACACTAAAGACCTCAGATAATACAATCAATGCCAGTTACAATTAACACCTACACAGAGAGAGCCAGATCAAACTTGTGTTACACTGCATGAGTCATCGAGCCAGTCCACTGGGGGAGTGGGGTCCGGCTGCACTTCATATAAAACCAAGTCACGTAACATTTGTCAAACCAGAAACTGAGCTCAGTGATTCATCCCAAAAAAAAAAAAAAAAAAAAAAAAAAAAAAAAAAAAAAAAAGCCACCGCACCAACACCAAAGACAGACAGAAAGGATCACATTTCATCATAAAACACTTTAATTCTTTAGATACACCCTCTGGGATATTGCTGATGATCACATCATCTGATTAATTCCCTGTAATATCACATTACCAATTCATAATCTGGACCCTGAGCTGTAGTCTGCAGTGAAACAGGAAAAGGACTTGACTAGGACTTCTCAAAGTGCCATCACAAACAGCAAACAAAATTTTTAAGTACTGCAAACACACACATTTGAAAAACAGCACGTAAGCACACAAAATCAAAATTAGTCACTTAAAATGTTAAAAATGTATCTCAGTAAAACTAATCAATAATGTTAATTCAAATAATGAAGGAAAAAAACTGTGCAATACACTTCAAAACCCCCTCAAGACAGTCCTGTGCAGAAACATGTTTTTGTTTTGTTATGCTTAGAGTTAAAAGAAAAGAATAGTTAAATTCTTAGAAATAAGACCAAGATTAGCTGCAAACTGCACAGCATTAAACATCAGACAAAACAACACACATCACATCAGCTTCAGGGTGAACTGTTGAGACAAAAATCATTTTTCCAGACATTAAAACAATTCATAGCAAACATTCTTTTCCAATTAAAACATGTAGTGTTTTTAAGTGACACTAAATGGTTGCCATGATCTTTCTTCTTCTTTACATAGTCTCAGCAGGCCTGTTATCAGTATGGTAGCACACTGCTGTCTCAGAGCTTATTTGTAAACAGTTAAAAAAAAGAAAAAAAGTGCTTGACCATTCGTCTTCTGACATGATTGTCAACATGATGCTGCAAGATGTTTGTTGCAGCTTTGTATCATGTCTTTTTCCACCCCCCCACCCCACTCCCCCAAACTCACACACACACAAAAGTCTTTCAAACTGTTGTTTCTCTCAAGTCTTTGGGTTTAGATTCAGCAGAATCTGGGGTTTCCTCCACTGTTTGGGCCAAATCTGAAGTCACTGACGTCTTCTCTTCTGTGATTTCCTCCTCTTTGGAGCTCGTGCTGGGTTCGTTTGGCTCCGAGTCCTGTCCCTGGTCCGAGGGCAGCTGCAGGAACAGAGGGACCTCCAGCTGATCTTTGGTCAAAAGGCCCCGCTGGTCATCAACCCTGGAGCACTGAGCCCTCGTCAGCATGTCCAGAAACCCTGACACACAAAAACATTTAGCTAATTCTGCCATTAATGTCAAAATAAAAGAACAATGGATTTATATTTTCCAGTTTGGAGTACAGTTAAGCAACATGTAATCTCAACCTATTCTCAATAGGTTGAAATATATTTCAACTGGGTCATTAAGTAGTGTAGTCCTTTTCAAACTCATCCCGGCTAAATGCTAGGGGTGGGCGATATGGATAAAATCTTTTATTTTATCATGAACGTGAATAAATGTATTAATTCAATGTGAAAGAGTGAAAGCCTCTTAAAAAAAGTCAAATAAAATCTCACCTCTAGGTCCAATTTGCTGTTCTGGAGCTTTTGAACTTATTACACAATCGGATGCAGTTTGCTTCATCATCATCACCATCATTTTATCCCCTCTCCCAATTTCATGTGCTGAGAGACATTGTGTAATATGATTGAAAGCTACAGACGTTTTTTTTCAACATAAGATCCACTTCCTGTGTGTTGTCTCTTGTGTCCTGAGAGGGAATTTTCTTTGCTTCCAAAGAATGAAACCCTAAGCCAATAGTCATGATGAACATTGATAAAAACCTCGGTAACTTCAATAGTGCCATTGATTCATTGTTACAGTCTCTGAGATCTGTAAAATAAATTCTAAAAATCATCTTACTGCAATTAACACCATAATCGCCCAACCCTGCCAGATACTCCTGAGATGTCCTACCATCCATGTCGCGGTTCTTACTGGGCTTGGCCTGAGTCTTGGCTCTGTCTGCCTGCAGCGATGATCGAGTATCCTGACCTCCTGCACTCACTGCTCCTGTCTGAAACAAAAGGACATGAAATGATGTTTCAAATGTTTTAAATCTCAGGAACCTGGCAGGTTAAACAGTCTATGAATCACAAAGATTCAAGCTTTCATTGGAGATTATCCAAATAAGTAAGATTAATTTGAAATCAATCGCTCATTCTTATACCTTTGGCTTTAAAATGATAACCTTCATTAAATCATTCAGATTCCAACCACGAGCATTTCAGCATCTTGACTCTCTTCCTTTTAACATTTCTCTAAATTGTTGAGAAACTGAAAGTCAAAACAGCTTTATTATTCCAATTCAATGAGTAAATGATTTCATGATGTGGTGTGTGTAACTGTTTTTCTTGTATCTTACAGCAAAGATCCAGGTTTCTTTCCGATGGTAACGTGAGCCTCACCTGTGTGGCTGCAGCTGCACCGCCGCCTCTGGAAGCGCTGCTTTGGTCTTTTCCTGCTTAAACCAAGCAAAAAGTTACAAATCAGTTTCTAACAGTACTTCCACTACTAAAGATGTCAGTGGACTGTTGATGATGCTACAAGAAGCCAACTACCACACCGTGTTAAACACTGACATCAGCCAGCTAAAATATTCTTGACAAGAATTAAACTGGTCCTCCAGGGACAGAGCCATTCTAATCGAATCTATTTCCTGCTTCCTGAATGCAGTGAGTGGAGCTGAGGCGGGGGGCACTGATCCAAAGTGAAGTTAGTTCTGGTCTCTCAGCAGTTGGGAAATGAAGTGAGTGAACACAGCACTCAACAAACCAAATGGACTCAGACATTTCAACCTCACAGAAAAGAAATAAAAGGCTGAGAGAATACGCAGACAGTGATGCACAAAGACCAGGACACTAAAGTGGAGAGTAAAAAGGCTTTGTCCTCGATGCAAGTTAAGAGCAAGTGAGAGCCAAGAAACACTTCTAGGACCCATTAAGAAACGACTGAGTGAATAAGAAGGTGCAGACAGTGTTCAGGCAGCATGAATCACCCACATTGCTGACAACTAACAGTGGACGGAGGACTAAAATGTGTCTTTATGCATTTCAATTGAACTCATTTCATTTATACAAGTTTCTTTTTATCATGTGGCTGCTCATGCTTTCAGTGGTGCAGTGTGGTTACTATTAAATTATGATTTAAAATAAATAAGGTCAAGAGTATTGACCTTTGGTTCTGTCGAGCCGTAGGGTTTTATTGGCCAGTTTGAACACAGTGCCACTCATGTTCACGGGCTCAGCACTTCCGACCTAAAAAATAAAAAAAAATAAGATATGAGGGTCTCGTGTTGGACAGATGGACAGATGAAGCATTACAATCACATGCAAAATACAATGAAAACACACATTAATGCATTGCTACAATCATGTGTTTCTCATTCTCTATTCTGCTGACAAAACACAGTAACACATTAAATTTTGTGTTATCACATTAAAATTACAAATTCGATATAAATATTAATATGCACAATGACGCGTAAGCGGTTGCCCAGCAACAGACCGAGGCAGACGAGTGCCGACAGGATAGAGGGGCTGAATTTTTAAAACGGACATTTAAAAATTGTCACACAAGTCTGCTGCTTTTCTGAAAATTAGGTGAGTCACTGTGTGAATTTACTCTGCTCGTCTCATTTTGTGTTAATCAATGATTTTACATTTTGATCTTTCCCCCCACAAAGGTTTCAAAAATAAACACAATGAATTTGCAGAGTTAAACCAGAGTAATCAATTGTGCTTTGTCTTTTACAATTGAGACAAAGTAATTATCATTTAATAATCATTTAATTATATGAGGAAGTATTCAAGGACTGACTAAATGTTACGGCCTCACACACAGACACTCACCATGGTGACCAGGGCCTCTTGCGGCTTAAGATGATGTTTCTGCAGCACCGCAGAGAGGGCGTCCTGCAGCGTCTTACTTGACTTCACCATGATCCCTACTGTTTTACCGGTGAAGGCAATCTCCAACCTGAAACACATACATATATGCATTTTAATAACCACCCTCACAAAGTGAGCACAGAAAGAAAAGCGGACACAAATTTGGTGGAACAGCATCATAAATCTTGTCACGCAAAGCCTGTAGTCTAAGAAATCTGCTAGCTAATTATATCCAGGCAGGAAATCCAAATTTGATCAGGTGGAAATGTTTGATGATTTATTCAGTGGAATTGATAACTAAAAAAGGAGTACTGTGCAGAGAGTCAGTCTCTGTTAACACAAGGACTTCCCTCTGATATGGTGAGAAGTGGCATGCTGTAGTGTCGATGGGGAGTGTGAAAGCCTGCAGGGGTGACAAGACATGAAGAAAAAAAAAAAAAAAAAAAGGAAATGAAGGAAGTGACACAGTTGACTCACGCAAACGTCACCCTGAGCTCTAGAGAGACCTGCTGATCTCTCAGCACGGAGCAGTCCTGGTCCAGCGTTAATGGCTGCTGTAGACAGAGCAACAACATATTAGACGGACAGAAATTAAAGTGACTGTAAGAGAAGTCAGCTTCAACTAGGTGTTGAAGAATCAAAAAGTTTCAATAATAATGAGGGCGTGAGAGGTAGAGAGGATGTTTGAACAGGAAGAGGGTAGTCATCTTTCTCATATCACCCGCTGCAAAACAACTCTGCAGAGTAGCATAGTAAATATATCTGAGCTGTTAGAGTTAAAGCCTGTGCTGGCAGGCTGTGCTAACCTTGTCTTTGCCATGAAGGTAGATGATCACATCTTTCAGAGGAAAGCCTCTCTTCTCACACAGGCTAGCCAGCATGTCTTTGATGGGTAGGCCATTACGCGTGGGGGCCAGGGAGGCACTCCCATCAGGTAAGTAGACACAGCAGTAGCCCCCCTCCACTCCAATCCGACTCCCAACTCCACCACCCTGCTCTGGAGACCGGGGACTCGATCTGCCATTCTGCATCACAGATGGAGGAACTCGATCAGCTTTTTTGTCATTCCAATTATGTGTTATTAGATCCTGTTTTAGGGTGACCTTGTGACATCTGTCCAATTGTCTCTAGGCGATGTTTACTGACGTACATGGTCCAGGTTAAATAAAACAATAAATAAAACCTAAACACTAAACAATAAACACTTGATGGGAGATTTTCCTCTACATACTGGCATTTGTCTCATTAAAGACTAGGTTGTGTTATTTATGCGTGCCTCTAATCATGAAAAATAAGCATTAGTTTCCCCATACACCAGCACCAGTTGCACACCCTACCGTCAGAAATGCACTGACCTCAATCTGCCTGTAGAGGGAGCCGAGCTCCACACTGCTGCTTGATTTGACCGACAAATGAACGTTGGCTGGATCTGTTGTCATCGATAGAAATAAAAAAAACAGAAGAAGCTGAAATTGTGAGTTGTAGAGCAAGGAGTTTGTATATCAAGAAATAATTCAGAGGCACCAGAGCTGCTATTTGACAGGCAGTACCTCCCCAGGATCCCCTCTTCTGTCGCTGTTTCTCTGAGGCACTCTTGCCTGGCAAGCTGTTGGAGTCTGATGTCTTCTTCTGTTTGACAAAACAATGGGGGAAAAATGCCAGAATGTCAAAATTAGAAAAAGAATCGCTCACATTTTTGCCTGCCTCTCAGTCCATCTCCACCCTGTCATTCTACCTTGTCACTCAACACGGGGCTTCTGGTGGCTACATCATCCCAGGATCCCATGCGAGGTAGAAGTTTGCCCTCTACACTTGCTAAGGTGCAGTTCTGATACAGAGGCGAGCGCACAAAGCGCCTGTAGCTGTCCATCTTCATCAGTTTAAAGATCTGAGACGAAGCAGAGACAGTGGTACACACAGTCAGCCAAGGCATCAACAATGTATCACCATTACTGAGCCAAAATGGGACTCCAAACAGACCTGTGCTTGAGCCTTGTTAAACATGTCAGGTGTGGGCTGCTGCAAGTCCTTCTCCTCTGTCTTGGCTGTGTCGTCGATGTTCACTGAGTAGGGAGCGCTGTCGGACAGGTAGGTGTCGTAGATGGAGCGGGCTGCTGGTTTTAGCTGGGAACACAACACCTCTATCAAACTGAAACCTCCAGAAGATTGAAGATTGACCTAAACTTTGTGCCCTCATGATTGTCTCGATATAGATTAGACATCATTTTAAACAAAAATAATCTGAATTAATTTTTTAGTATGTAGCTCTTAAAAATCCACCTTGGAAAATCCTCTGTGTGTATGTGTGTCATTACACTAACTTGGTGTCTTTCCGTGTTAAGCATACCAAGAATGAAATCAGCCCTTCCAGAGCATCCACACAGTACTTTGAACAACCAATCAGGCACTAAACAGCAATTCATTTTCAAGAGAGCTGAGCAACCGCAGACCTTCGGCTGATGCTCAATATTTCTGTCAATTACTACATGTCCCGTTTCTTTGCTAATATAATTCAATTAACTCAATGTTTTTCAAACATAATGGTACATATGGATTAAATGTTGACGATAGCCTATTAAGTTTCCCTAACTGAACTCATTATTTGAAGAGACAGTATAAAAAAGGTTAATGTCTCAAAAAGGATGATTGGAAAACCAGCTTCATTTTGTCACTGAGGTCAAGAGTAATTTATCACGATTTTAATTATTGACTAATGCTATCTTAGGTATGTTACCTAAATAATAAAATACTGTTAAAAGCAGACATACAATCAAGTTGGCCTCACTTAATGTCTGCAAATTTCCAGGAAATGACACACACACACCCCCTGAGCTCATGAAGAACACAGCATAATGAATCATCATAACTGACCATGTAAAAGAGGTTAAAAGTGTCATCATACCTCATCCAAGGAGGTGGCTGGGATCTTCCTGAACTTTTCACAGGCTTGCCAGAATAAAATGTTCTCCGCACTCACCTCCGACTTCAAGAAGGCCTGTGGAGAAAGACACGGACTGTGTTTGAACACATGGCATACCTCCTGGAGGGTTATGATAAGACATCAACACATGTCTCACCGTGAAGTAATGGACTCCAGAGGGGTCCTCCAACAGCTTCTCAAATGAGACGGCCCAGCTCATCACGCTGTTGGCCGGGCCAGCCTCTCCGCCCGGGGTCCCCGGTAGGCTGGAGCTGCTGCCTCCACAGCCCCGCGCAGACATGTTCAACTCTACAAACACATCCAGACACAAACACACCCATTTATCAGCAAAGAAAAGCATGACCAAGAACAAGACTGAAACAGATATTTGCTTCTGTCGTGCACAGACATGTTGCAGTTTGTAGAAATGTGAGATGCAGGGGGATTGTCAGTGTGCATGTTGGCTGCTCATGCTTACCCCCATCTGATACTGCTTGGCTCTGTGAATAAAGAGAAAAGAAATGAAGAGAGATAAGGTGGGGAACAACAACAAAACTATCTGATAAAATGAAATCTCTGAGCCCGAGGCTGCCATGGACTAGTATGGATTTGAATTAAATACACTGTTTGAGATGTGGCAATCCAAAGGAAACCACAGAACAAAACTGAAATGTGGGGATTTTCTTGCACATTTCAGTATTACAGTGACAGCTGTACAATGTACATAGTGTACTTGAAAGAGTATTAATACCTCCTTGTTTCATAAGCGCACAGGCATACATTTAGGAAGTGAAATGTGAACACCAGCTGCACGTCTTTTGCTTTTTTTCCCTCTATATCACAATGTAGTGCAATCAGCCAAGGCTGTTTTCACAGGAAGTGGTTGTGACAGTGATGACAATGGTTCTCATTCAGCTTTCAGAGCTCACAAAATTCACATCTTGAAAAGGTTCAGTTTCAAAGTGAGCACACCTATAAATACTGATAAAATGTCTGCAAACTCTCACAAACCTGTGCCAACAGCTATATTTGATGCAGGTATAAAAGGTACCCGACCCCAACCCTCCCACAACCTGACCACAGTGTGCAAATGGTGTCAAGTTTATAAAAAATAAACCTGAAAGTAACATTAACAACATTAGCAGTACTTCTCCCATCAATGCCACTAGAGTAAATGTAAGATTAAGGAATGATCAACAATTCATTGGTAATACAAGTGAATGCAACCCACCTGAAGTTGTTTTTTTATTTCTACTAAATGGAGAATATTGTGCCTCATATCAAGTGGTGTATATAGAAATATTCTTTAAGATTTAGAAAGTGACAAATACCTTGCGTCACAAGACATTTAAGGTTTGATCATATTATAGTAAGATAACTTTAAGCCCTTTTGCTGGTTTGCTGTTTGTGGTAGTTTTTGCTTTATATTTTTTAGTTTTCCTTTTATTTTAGTTTTTCAGACTTGTCATTCCTACACATGCATCTTTTTCTGAGCATTTCAGCTCTGGCATGACTTTTTAAGCTCTTAAATATGTAAATCAGCTCTTAAAACCAATTAAAATCAAGGTTTTCATAGGAAGTCCAGTTTATCTGGATCTTGTTTCTTGACTAACCCAAGTGGGTGTGAATGAAACAACTTCCTCTGCCAAAATGGGGCCCAGGTAAAAACAAGTCTAAAACTAGCACATTTTGAGGAAGCCAGGGTTAATTTGATAAGCCCTCAACCAAGTTACTATCAACCATGAGACCATAGCCTTTTAAACAAACTGCTAGTGAGAAGACATGCTGTGTGTGTGTATGTGTATGTGTTGGTGTGCAAGTGAATTTTCATGCATGCAAAGAAAACGTGTGGTTGACAGCAGCTCAAAGACAGCTGCTCTTGGCAATTGATAAACTTTGCCCATATATGGTTGACATGGGCTGGTTGCTTCTGCAGGTGTGAGCTCCATTGTGGCTCCACCTCTTCACTTTTTTTCTGCTTTGCTCCGCTACTCAAACTCTAGCTTGAAAAACACATCATGTCAGTGCCTACAAAATACACTTCCCAGGAAAAGAAAACACACACCTAATACAAACTGTAACTGTAATGAAAGCAAATGATGCTTCATCTCCTCATACACCGCAACACAGAACAATATCAAAAGGATTAGGCCTCCATGCAAATCCTTTCAAGGAGAGCCGAGATAAAGGCACACAAATGTGAGGGAAGAATCTGAAGCAGCACCAATCATAGGAACACTTCCAATCGCACAAAAGAAAAAAAATAATAAATAAACAAACAGCAACATCCAGGTCCCCTCTCTGCCTCTTGCGAAACACATCTTTATATACACTTTCACACCTTCTGCAGAGCTGAGCCAATTCAAGAAACGTAACGGTCTTGCACGTCGAAGCCAACTCGGCCTACACATGACAGATTGGCAAACAGGCATGGCTCGGTTTCCGCTTCTGACTCAGGCGGGCCTGGTCTGTTTTCAGTGGCAACCAACTGCAGTCGCACGGCCTGATTGGTTGTGGCTCTGCTGGGGAGTTCAGGCAGACAATACGTGCCAACACAAGAAACTTGAGCTGCATTCTCTGATCTGAATGTCACGTCAACAAGCATGAGCACGGTCAAAAAAAAAAAAAAGTGGATGGAAAAAGTTGTCACTTAAAGAGATGCCCTTTTATCAAATACTTACAAAATAATACAACTGCATAAGACACGTAAGACAAAGAAATCTACCTTATTCCTCCAGAATACAAGTATGCTCACAGTCTTGAAATGCCACTATGTCAGAGTTGATGAAGCCTCGTCCTTGATACATCAAGTAGGCCTAAACTGACCACTGGGTCCAACAGGACAGCTAAAGAGCCAATCCAAACCAGTCAAGAGTACCGCCGACTCACCATGTGGCCAACGGGAACCCCGAGAGCGTTGCAGTTCTTCGCCATGGTGGCCCGGACACCAGACTACGAGCCAAAGTCTTAATGCGACGTGCACACTGTCAGGGGACACAGCAAGAGTGCTCCACCCAAATATGATGCACACTCTTCATACACACTCACACACACACACACACAGAAAGTCATCACTTGGGTCTTCCTGTCACTTCCTGCCTGGAAGGGAAGTCTTGCCATAGCAACAAGCCACAAAAGAGGAAGTATGGTTACTATGATCAAACTGCTCTCAGCCTACGTCTTGAGAAACACTGTGATGTGGGAACACAGGCGAAGACACACGCTCTCATTCTGTGTTTGATGTAGGATCATAGTGCGCAACAATTGTGCGATCTGGAGAGCACGTCTGCAGCCCATTTAGCGCGAGTCACACTCTTCTTCTCTGTATTATTCTGTAGATTAGTCATAGTGAAGTTCCTTTGCTTAGAGGTCACAGACATTTGAGGAATTTAAAAAGTAGAGAACACAGAGCCTTCTGATGTTTTGTCATTTCAAGACTCTGCCATTCAGTAGTTTGAAGTCCAATTCATGGTGTACAAACATGTCTTTAAGGTGTATGCTTTCTCTTTTAAAGTAAGTATCTTTACAATCTTCTGAATGGATTAAAAAAAAATCTTTTCGCAAGTTCAATGCAAATAAACTAACTATTACAGGAGTGTTATGAACTGAACGTAGACAGATCCCAAGTAGTACAACTTGTGTAATACACACGTTCAGCATTGTCAAACAGTGTTCAGGACACAGACACTCTCTGTGCAGTTTGTACAGGACTGATGGTGATACCTTGATGTCCGCCATGATGTAGGTGCCTATGGTGCGCCATTTGTCAGGTTTTCTGAAATGCCTTTGAGCAGTGACTTTTGCCAGGCGGGAGAAGCTTTGAAAAAGTCCACTGAAAGCGACCATCTTCAGGGAAAACAGACACACTGTGAGAGAAGAGGGGTCGGTGACAATCAGCAGAGATCCGGGGGCTCGGAGTTAATTAGCAGCTTCAGTCTTAACCTGTCTGCCGAGTCCGGACATGCGCACAAGTAGAGCGCCCAGGTGAAGCGGCACCTTTTAATTGGCACCTTAATGTCGTTTTAAATTGTTTTAAATATTTCCTGTTTGCTGGTTTGTGCTCTGCTGCTGGGTAGAAGAACTTTTTTGCAACCCATCATCTGCGCCTGTGAAACTGCACACGACTACCCAGCATAAAGACGACATGGACATAGTAAACATTTTCTGTGCTACCAGCGGCAGTTTAGCCGATGAAGAGCAGAAAAGAGAAACAATCAAATATGAGAAATTTGACTTGCAGTATGAACGAAAACTGATTATAGTGATTTTGCAAAAGCTGATTAAATATCCCACAGCCATCGTTTTGAGTCGCAAGAAGTGCTGATTTGGTGTCAAAACACACTCGAAAGTGCGCATTGTCGATCAATAGTAAAGCTTTGCCAAGCTGTTTTGCCATCTCTGAATCTGCTAGCATGCTAACTGCAGGCTAATTTGTTAACATGTTAGTGCTCAGCTGTATTATGTAGATTGACCGCATGTTGACAGCAGCAGCTCATCATGTTTCTTCGACACGGTACGTGCGTAAATGTGTTGATGTATACTGTAGGTACTTGGTGTAACGTGCTAAAGGGATTATTCTGTCGTGATAATACTCATTTTCATGTAGTACAGTAGCATGTTGGCATGCTATTTCTGGCCCTAGCATCACGGCTGAGGCTGCACATTTTTTTGTCATTTGTAAAGATAGAGAGATATGCTTTGGCATCCCTTAGTAGTGTAAAGTAACAAAATACTCAAGTGGTACATTGAGTTACTTTTACTCTATACTTACAACTTTGGTTTTCTGATAACTTTAGATACATTTTATATTCAGATAGATAATAGAAAATATAATAACAATTATGGAATGTTATAGATTAAGATAAAGAACTTTTTAAACGTTACAAGTTGCGCAGGAGAAAAAGTAGTTCAATCTTTACCAGCTGATAAAATCAATTTGGTTAAAATAATGTAATAATTAAATTATAAAATATTTACAGTATGAAATAACTTTTGTTTCTACAAGTATATTGTGATGCAAATATTTTTCTACTTTTTCCCCCCTGTCGAGCCTTTACTTGTAATAGAGTGTTTCTAATTTTTGTCTTTGAGCTGTTTCCCAGGTTTAATAAACAGTGTTTCCCCACTCTGTTGACTTTCATTTTAGGGGTTACAGTTTTGGTCGGGTTATGCTTCGGCGTTGTTGACATGACTGGTTGGTGACAGGAAATACAAATCGATGTGGAAACAACACCCGCCTACTTTGTGTATTCAGCCTTATTTTGATTACTGGACTTTGATGAGGGAGTGATAAGGTGGCTGGAAGCTGATTTGAATCCACAAACCAGTTTGGCCATTTCTGTGTGGAGTTTCTTTTATCATCTTTTGTCTGTTTGGGTGCTCTGTCTTCCTCTGAAAGTCTGAAACAGATGGACATTGAAAACCGTAAATTGTCTGTTATGAGGTACTTGTACTTTACGTAATTTTATACTTCTACTGCAGTGCAATTCAGGGTGAAATAATCAGTGTTCCCTACACTAAAATAAATGTATTTACTCGAAACCTTACAGATTCAGATCATTTAAACAAAATGCTATCAACAAATAAAACAAAGCTCATGATTAAAATGAGTTCCGCTTTTTCCAGCTGGAGCATTCATCTTCATGTTTATATACGTCTGCATGGCAGTATTGATATTTCTACTTACGTAAATGATCCAAGTAGTTCTTCCACCACTAGCTGAAGTAGTCATCAGCTCACCATGACCCTGAGTGGGAATGAGTGACAGAGATGGATGATCAGCAGCACTCTCTACTGGCCACTTCATGAATAAATTCCATCTATGAAGGCCATAAAAGATCATATTGCATTTCCACATTTCAGTCCTTCAGGTTCAATCTCGCCATAATCAAATATTCCGAACACAGTGTCTCCAGTGTCTTTCACGTCATAGAGTAATGTGTTGAAAACCTCGTAAACCAGTTGTTTGCTGATGACAGGCACCATTCCTCTGCTTTTATGTGTCCCTCTGTGTATTTTTATCTCTATCTATGTTTGTAACGTGTAACAATCATGTATCTCTAACCTGCCATATCAACATCAGAAAAAGCAGCTGCAAGAGCCTAACTGTCCCTGTTGCCATCTCTCCTTCCTGTAAAACATACCGGTACAAACAGCGGTATTGTTTGTGCCATGAAGTTCCAGGAATGAGTTTATTTGCATTGGTATCAGTACTTATAATCAGTTCGGCTGCAGCTTTTCCCAATGCAAAGACCATTGGGTTAAGCAAAGCAGCGCCAGCCGTCATTCAGCTCTGTGTAAGGAGACTACACAGCCACAGGTAAACATAAAAAACATTTCAGCAACATTTCAGTGTAATAGTATGTTTTAGCTTTATCTTTAGCTGTAGAGCTTTATAATGTTATATTTTAGCCTTATGTTCTAGCTTTACAACATACAATAATGCTTTATGATGGTATGTAATACCCCATGTGATGATGTTACATGCGTGCTATTACAGATCTGATCTTAATTTAATGTAATTGTTCAGCTTAGATATTCTGATGTGTATTGACAAGGAGTGTCATACTGCTTTTTCAACAGAGGATGGTTACGTGGGAGATATCTCTATATCTTCTGCTTGGTAATCTCATAAGTAAGGAGACCGTTTTTAATTTTATAGTGTCTGTCCATATACATACACACACACACACACACACACACATATATATATATATATATATATATATATATATATATATATATATA
>JAOXYL010000065.1:14795823-14812514 GCA_028564955.1 Terapon puta | reverse complement strand
TTGACAGATTTGAGTTGGCAGATATGGCTTTATTATAGATATTGGGCAGACTGGGTTTATATATATATATATATATACATACACATATATATATATGATATAATCTTAGGCTACAAGGTGATTTACTGTAGATGAACACACTGTTTTCGATACTTGTTTGTTTTCAATTTTCCTGTCATGTGTTAATACCCTCTAATTTATATACTTGCACCCATCCGTAATCTTAAGGTGATATGATGTCACTTCCATGCTCGTGGCCCCTTCAGGAGGTGTTGCCATGGCAACGCTCCCTGTTATTTGTGGTCCAGCAGCAACCTCTCTTCTTCAGTCCAGCCCTCCGTCTCTTGTCCTCCATTTCTTTCATTTTCCCAAGCCCTGCTCATCATCAAAAAAGGCTGAGTCCTGCTGAGAGAGACTGGACAACACTGCAACCAGGTAAGAAAAAAAGGACGCATCTCTGTTGGGTTGTCTGTGATTGTGCTAATTAATGTGCAGCTTTCAATTATTATTTCAATTATTTTTATATTGAGGTGACTCTGCTAAAATTAATGTTATCCTTTCACATCAATTATTACTGCACAGAAATGTTAAGAACATGTAAATCATTCAAGTCTTGTATGCTGATGTTCTTTCTATGTAACTGGATATGAATACTTTTAACTTAACTTGAATTAAAATGACTACTGCTCCTTGTGAATGTGAATGTGACTGTTTACGTGTGCATGTGTGCAACAAAGTAAACAATGTCTTTCTCCTTAAAGCTGCAACAAAGTACCCCCAAGCCCAAACATCGTTCTATCATGCCTGAAGTTGCCCAACTGGCCTCCATGAAGCCACAGCTATTCACAGTGACCCCTCCGGTTAATTTCAATGCCACCCAGACGACCATCAGCCTCCTGTCCACCCCCACACTGCTCCCATGGGAGGAGTTGCACATGCAAGTGCACACCATCCTGATTGTTGTCATTTTTTGTGTCGTCTGCCTCCTGCTCCTTCTTGCCTTCTTCTACGCCTTCTGCTTCCATTGCTCCATCGGATCATCGCCAAAAGACCTGCACACAGCCAACGGATGCAGCCTAGACCGCGAGGATGCCACCTATAAGTGCAGTTCCTCTGACAACCAGTCAGTGGGGAATGTCGTCTGATTAGGGTAGTGGGCTGATATGTGACTGTCTATTGATGTATTTGTGTTGAGATCGCACTATTCTTGTTTTAGTGGCATGCATGGATGTGTGGCTGCAATGTGAGACATAGGTTTTACTCCTATACTGATCTGATATTAATTAGCTCCTCTGTTTGATTATTTTGAAAACTGGTCAATTATAAAAGTCGCATTGTGAAACTAAAATACAGACATCGCAGGACTGTAGACCAGCTTTCCTGGAGTTCACTGAGTTTTAAGATGCAGGTACACAGGCATGCAAATCATGTGAGCAACATAGATACAATAAAACCATATCCATATATTCACATCCACAGAGAACTGTGTTCAATAGGAAAGTGTAAAATACATGCAAATGCAGATGCAAGTCTGAATGCCAATGCCTCTGAGTGACAAAGACAAACAATAATAAACGGTTGCACGCGCGGCTCAGCAGTCATCCCACTTTATTTCCTCTGAGCTGACACGCGTTTACATTTTGCCATGGCAGCATGTTTCTGACGAGACTGATATAAAACAATGAAGCCAGAAAATTCGAGTTGAAGGGGAGAGGAGGTAGAGAGGCGGAGGAGAGATTCAGAGTGATTTCTTCACAGGATGAAACAAGGTGTCAAATCTACAGGGTGCAACAGAACAAACAGGAAATTATTGAGCTTGTGTCCAGCTGAACCACATGGCAGTGAACACTTTTTGCGCTGAGGTGGCTGGTGTGAGGTATTAATTGGAGAAGTGTCCGCTCTCTCTCAGCTGCTTATTTCTGTATTGCCGGGGCTAAATGAGCACTGATGAGTTTGTTGTGCAATATAACACCACGCGAACATTACAGACTACTCCACATACAAACAGCACATCATTAGAGGTTGTCATGGCGTTACTACAAGAACCTCCTCCTCCAAATAAGGCAAATAACAGCAAAAACTGCACTCCTATCTGCTATTTGGCCTAACATTCAGTGCTTTAGGTGAGCTGTACAAAAAGCGCTTTAGAAACATCCACACAAATGAATTACCACCTATGGCACCAGCTGGTGTCCGTTCAAGAGACGGAGCACATGGCACTCTTGGAGCACCGGGAGTCGCAGGAGCTGTCGCGGGACTCCATGATGGAGTCTCTGCCGTCAGACTCGGGCGAGTCCAGTTCCAAGTGGGAGTCCTGAAGGCCATCCTGCAAAGCATCCTTATAGTGGGACTGGGGACAGGAACAGTTTGTTTTATCACACTGCTGACGAATCGTAGCGTAAAAACAGCACCAACTAGCTAATAATAACCGAGGATGTGAGTCACGCTGACAGGTATGGATGAAAATGAAGAAGATAAATCCTGGCAGTATAAAGTCCCCCTCACCTTATGAACAGACATTTCCTCCACCCTGCACTCTTCCATCGACTCTTCCAGAGAATGGCCTGAAATCTCCATCTTTATGCGATGAGAGCGAATGGATTTGACATCATCCTCATCCTCCCCTGCCACCAAGGGGAAAACCTGGGGTCAAGGACGACAAAGACAGAGGCTCAAGCAATCAGAAATGATGACAGTGGTAAAGAAGTAATTGAGAGTGTGTACCATTCACACATGTCTGAGTTGCATTTTTTACCAGTCCCTCCTCATCCCCCGTAGCCTCAGGGCCTGAGATGGTGGCCTTGCTGATGGCCTTGCTAATGGTCTGGGTCTCAAACTGAGGACACGCTGCCTGAGCATTCCCGTCTTTGTCCCTCTTCCCCTTCAGCCAGTAGGTCTCAATCTCAACATTCCCCTAAAAATGGCCAAAGACAAAGAAAAAAATAGAGATTTGGGTTTGCAACATAAAGATGACTGACACACTGACACACTCTTGTGGGAACGATTTCTGTTATGGAGGGGAGTAAAATGGCAGGTGGCAGATTTCCAATAGTCAAACTCCCATAATGCAAAATGACTCGCTCTTGCTTTCCGCGAGATTGGCACCTGTAATCAGCTGCCTCCGAAACCTTTGGGAGTCACTTTGCCACCATTATCAGGGAACGTACGGCCTCAAAGTCAGAGCCAGTGATGAAATAGACTGGCAAATCAACAAGCAGACTCCGGTTACCAGCTCCGAATACAAAGTGGGCTGACTCCCCAGAGTCAAGACTCTGAGTTATTATTATTCAATGCACTTTTCAGATTCAGAAATGTTTATCATGTCTAAATTATTGCTGATATGCCAAACACACTTCAACACACAGCAGCCTCAACGTTTGTTTTCAGGTTGGTTGTTTTAATGCATTGTCACTGTGTAGAGACTCGCATGTTATGTATTAATCACATGTTGTCACAGTGGCAGAGTAAATGCAATTCATGCAGTGAGTGTAGTTGCTGTGGTAACCATATTGACCCCTAACCTTGATGGTAATGATGCCCCTCCTTTCAAAGATGAAGTGGCTCCCTTTCAGGTGCTCGTAGGTGGCGCTGCTGAGCTGAATGTGCATCTCCTGAATGAGATAAAAGAACCACCAGACAGTCAGCTTCTCTGCTTTATTTCTCTCTCACTTCACCCAATGTCTCACTACTCATTACTCCTCCCTACCTTTCCGTTGCTCTCCATGGCGGACGCTGTGTGGACCGTGTCGCCATGCAGGCCGTAACGTGGCATCTTGTGCCCCACCACGCCTGCCACAACCATGCCAGAGTGGATCCCTGCGGCAAAGAAGGACAGGTCGGTTCACTCAAGCAAACACAGGCATGTACGCACACAAATGTCCACACACAAACATGCTACCCACCGACACGAATCTGTATGTTGTTGCCATTGGAGGGGTCTTTCAGATGATCTATTGAGCGCACCATGTCTAAGGCCATGTCACAGATGTTATGAGCATGATACTTTGTCTTCTCCGGAGCACCGGCTACCACCATGTAGGCATCTCCAATGGTCTCGACCTGGAGAAGAAAGAGGCTTTTACATTGCAACAGTTACCGGACGAAGGAAAAAAGATGGAAAGCACACACACGTGTGCACACAAACGAACCTTGAAGACGCGGTGCTTCTCGCTGAGTGTGTCAAACAGCGTGTACATGGTGTTGAGCATAGACACCACCTGCATTGGGGTGATGTGGCTGCAGATGCGAGTAAATCCAACCACGTCGCTGAAAAGAATGGTCACATCTGGGAACACCTGAGGGAAGAGAGATAAGAGAGTCTGTGAGCAAGCAGGCTGATATACAAAATTCACTCTCACACACATATTCACACATATTCACACAGAGGACAGGGAGTCAGTCATGGGCCTTTTTTGTGATCACGCTGTTATGTACCATCAGGAAGCCACTCTCAATCAAAGTGAATCTGACAAGAAAATCTCTGACAGTATGGCTACACAGGTAGTATGAATTCAGAGAATTTATATGGCTTTACATTTGTTCAGGTCTCTAGTAACAAGCGCCATTGAAATAATTCAATATTTATTCAGGAAACTATGCTCCGTTTTATTAAGTCCTTCAGTGTCTGAATGGGAATTAAAGAGAGCTATATGAGATATGACTGTATATGTCTCACATATCTACATTATAAATATGAAGGACTCATTACTAGTTCAAATGACTCCATCCAGAGATAAGAAAATCATTGTCGATACTCAGCGAGCTTTAGATGGATTGAAAAGTGGATTTTGTTGCCTTTGGCTAGAGCCAGGCTTGCTGTTTCAGCCTTTGTGCCAAGCCAAGCTAACCAAGGACTTCATGTTTATCACACACACATAAGGGTGGTATCAAGCTTTTCATCTGATGCTGCAGAAAAGTGAATGAGTACATTGATTAACACAATTAAACTATTGTTTTAAAGAGCAGTTAATGCAAAGAACATTGACTGGTGTTAAAAGACAGGCAAACAGTGGGATATAACAAATAGTTCAGCCCTGACCTCACAAGTATTTACAGCTGGCTCTCCTTTGCGCAGCCTTTTAGCCACCGGCTTGGGGATCATCCTGTACAGAAGGTCATCAGTCTTTTTCATCTCGTAGTCCAGCATCTTCATGCTCTCCTCCAGCTTACTGGACTTCTTCTGCTCCTGCACTCACAATGGGAACCGAGACAGAAAAAGAAAAAATAACACTGGTATCCATTACTTTTATCCCAAGTCTGCAGGGCATTTTATGATCCAGGGCGGCTAGACTGACTGACTGAGGGGCTTCAGAGCAACTTTGCATAATGCAGAGTGACAAGTGAGCTGATCACACATATTGAAATGCGGCTGCAGTTTGGCAGTGCAAACCTGTATGAGAGCTCTCTTCAGCTCCTCTGACTGCTGCGTGCCCGCCAGCACCAGGTCTCTGCTGGAGTCGTGCATGCTCAGGTCATTGATGTACAGGCCGGTCTTGAACATGGCACTCAGGCTCTCCATCCTATATACATACACACACGGACAAAAAGAAAATGAAAGAAATATGACAGTGATGATGGAATTAACAATATCTATCAAACAATCACAGAATATATTTAGAAACAGCACTATCTATAAAATTAAAAGACTGTAATTCTGGGAGATATTATTTTTTTAACCCAAACCCTACAGTGTATGAATAATATACATAGTGTGATATGGCATTTTACATTTCAGTAGTTTTGTCAATACAGGCATGAGAGCATTTACTTGGAAAACAAAATGTTTTAGAATAGGAGGGAGATGTTTTGGTAATGTACTCTGTGGAAAACACTCTCAGTTGCAAATGGGTTCCCATTAGGCTCACAAGAGCTGCACTGTCTGATTACAAGCTAATTAGCAGCTCATTTCATGCATGGTAAGTGCTGTTAGAATGGGCCCCTGATTTGATTCACTGCCCAGGCTTTTATTTCCAGGCTCGTAATTCAGTTTAGCTCTCGCTGCTTTTGAGAATGTTTTACTTTTCAACTGCAGCGTTTTAATAAAGATCTGTGTCTACGGCCACGTGTGTATCTGTGTGTGTTTGGGTGCTTTACACAGGGGTTCCCAGGAAGATGATGGACTCCCACTCTGGCATGTATCTCATTTGTCCTTTTAGTTTCAGGCAGCGGCTCCCATCGCCCCAGCTCTCCATGGCGTTAGCGCTGTTGCCGTCTAAAAGAGGGGCACAGTGAAATGCCAGCGAGGCAAACATTTAGAGGGGAGTTCCAGGTTAAACTTTAGGTAATCACTGCACTGTGTTAACAATGACCCCTGAATGACTTCAGCAGTTTAACATTTTTAAGCACCACTTTGACATTTTAGAAAATGTGCTTGTTGGCTTTCTTGATGAGATGGTCGACAGATGAGATGGTCTACAGCTAACTAACAAGAAAGCAAATAAATGTATTCCTATAATGTCAAACCACTTCTTTAAAGTTAGGAGGTTTTGTGTTTAAATGCATCTGTGTCTTTAATATGTTTCATTCAGTATCGTCATCCAGACTCTTTCAGCGGCTGTATGCTCGGGTCTGTGTTTTTTTTTTTGTTTTTGTTTTTTTTACATAGAGGAAAGATCGTGACCTTTGTAATCATCTCCAATGATGGACTGGAAAGCCATGAGCTCCACATCTACGTCAGCGGAGCGATTGGCATTTTCATAGTCAGAATCTGCGGAAAAACAGGGTAAACCTTCAGGACCATAAACATTCATATTCGCACCCTCCCCACAGTGATGACCCAAGCTGGCATCGGTTACACTAAATTCAATTTAAGTTGAATCAAGACATCAAACAATTCCATTTCTGCAACTGGGAGACCTCCTAAACTCTCGTTCAGCAGTGTTTCCAAGCTTGAATATTGATGTCCAGGCTCTCGTACTAGAACAGATATCCATTTTACTGAACACCTGCTCTCTCTCTTTTTTTTTTTTTTTAATTGAATGAAACTGAAATTGAGCGTGTCTTTTGCAACTGACTGCAGTGAAATTGATCTGACTACATGCCAGTGAGTCCTCGCCCAACAGACACACACCCCTGCGAGTGTTTACATGGCTCCCACTCTTACTCTGGACTCGGTTGTGCAGGTTCCTCTCCCTCTTCACGGGCTCCTTGGACATGATCTCAAACAGGTTGTTGGGATGGGAGATGATCTGTGTAGAGATTGCTACATCAGTATCCTCACTGCTGATATTCCAAGATTTACTGTTGTTTGTGACAGCAATCTGTAGCGAGGGTTTAACCTGAACTGGCTAGAAATGATCTCTGCTTGGAACAGATATGTGCCAAATAATGTCCTACCATGTTCCAGGTGAACTCCACTAGGGGGCGAGCCAGCAAGAAGGCGTCATTGATCTTCTTCCCATCCAGGTCAGGGAAGACAGTGGCCAGGCCTGAGCCAACGTTATGCACCACCATGTCCTAAAAGAATCAAAGACCTGCAGTGACCGCTCACTCACTGAACACTTTATTTCCATCATTAACTGCCCTCTGTGAGATTAGATTAGGAATGTAATTCAAAGGGTTTACCTGTCTGAAGACAATGTTAAAGGGAAAGACCTCAAAGAAGAAGTCTGAGGTGATGGGCAAAATCTCCTGCTCCTCCTCATCCTCCTTCATGATGTACCGATAGGCCGAGTTGTCAAAGTTCAGCCTGCACAGACATGCGGGTAAATATGTTTTCAAAAGCTTAAAGTGAAAGTGTAAACTGTGGTGAGGGAAGTATCCAGAACCTTTATTTAATTAAAAGCACACTATAAACATACTCCGTTAAGTACATTTTTACTAAAGTAAAACCACAAAAGTTAAATAACCAAAAGTAAAAATATTAATACTGCAGATAAACGGCTTCTGTCATTGATATATTACTACATATTCCATTGTTTGCTCATTTAGAATGTTGCTTTAATCATTGCTATTTCTTGCTAAATTCTGGTTAATTTAGGCCTCAATATTTAAATGAAACTTTCTGAGACATTTTGAGGAAAATATCTTTTTGGTGAAACTACCAACAACAATGACAATGAGCAACTAGACACTTTTTTGTAGGGAGTCACGACCCAAACCCCTGGTTTCATATTTTAATGTGAACTCTGAAAAGCAACAAGTAACAGAAACTGCCAAATACATGAAGTGCAGTAGAGGTATGAAGGAGCATGTAAACAAAATACTTAGGTTAAGCATCTCAAAAGCACTTGGGTTAATGTACTTACAGTCTACCACTCAGCACAAAAAAATTATCTGTGTGTGTGTGTGTGTGTGTACCTCATGGTGACATGGGAGTAGTCTCCCACCATCTGCTCAGACAGCACCTCCACATGGATGTCTGTGTCATAGAACTGCTTCCCCATCTGCCTGAGCTGACCCATGGCGTAGTGCAAATACCCTTTGCGCTTACTCCTGCGGGTTGCAGAGGAAGAAGACTCAGTGTCACGCGGCTTTCTCTCTCTGTTTGCCCTTCTCTCCTACTTTTATGTTTTATGCCCGACAGTCTATCAGTCTCCCTCAGAGCCCCTCTGCTCACACCTGTAATGGAGGGTGACCCCAGTGGCAGACTCCTCCTGGCAGAAGAAGGTTGGGGGCTGCACCTTGGGGTAGCTGAAGCGCAGGTACTCGTGGAGGTTATCAAGGCCGTTGACAAAGTCACGTACATGGCGGCCAAGCACCTGGAGACAGAGACAGAGAGAGATAGGTCAGGTCCAAGATTTTTTTGTACTTTAAAAGGAGAATTCAGACTATTTCTAACAAAAAAGGATCAGATTACTCTTCATGATTTCATGACATTACAGCACTAAACACATAATGATAAATTCTTAATCCATAATTCTTCAAAACATGGCCCTGCAGACATTGGTTGATCATAAGAGCTGGAGAGAAACTACAGCAAAAACCAAACTGCCGTACTTCTGTAATCCCAGGATAATTATTTTAAAAGATATGCAAAATTTAAAAGGTTCTTCGATTGTCCAAGTGTTACACAAATCTACTCCTGAACAACACATTTGTATTAATCTCTTTGGACTATATTTTGTTTTCAGACACAATAAGATATGCTGTATGAAACAATAAGAAAGGCAAAAGAAACACAACCTTTCACTAGCAAAAGTAAAGAGGACACAACCACAAAACAAACCACAATAGTGGTTTTAAGATTCCACAGTTCACTTGGTGTTTAATAGTTTTCTCACAACGTTTTTGACAGTTCTGCATCTGAGATCTTTTGTCACCTTGAGGATCCTGTCATAGCCGTACTTTCCAACAAAGCCCAGGAAGTAGACACCCCAGGAGTTCATCAGCTCATTGTAGGGCGTGCCTGTCACTCCACTGGCTGCCTTTGCAATACGGGGAATCACACTCTCACTATACACCTGCACACACACACACACATAGATATCTTATCAAAGGTGAAAAAGATATACGTTTTGACATCAGGACTGTGAGGCCTCTGACAACAGCAGGCAGAGAGACAGAGCCTGCACACAGGGCTGACTTGGATCCACACAGTCCTCACAGACATGTTACCATTCAAGGCACGCGCACAGAGCGACGCTGACACTGTACCTGGTGGGTGACAAAGGAGTGCAGCCTGACGTCTGCTCTCTCTCTGACCAGCTTCCACACGTCGTCTCCGTACGACTCCTTGATGAAGTCGTGAAGACTCTCACACAGCAGCCCGTACATTTTGCCTCACCGGAGTGAAACTCAAACTGAGCACTGTCAAGGCAGCTCCCCAACTGATTGACTTCCAACAGTCCTCCCAAAGGCACCTGCGAGCAAGTAAGAAAAGTTCAGAATGATGACTTCTTCAGCGCTGCAAGCTGAATTTCAATGCATTTAGCTTTCAGCGTGAGGCTATAAAAAGTCTTAAAGTGAATGTTGCTGCTTTTGTTTCCCACCACTTGCTACCTGTGGAGCTTTGGACTTCCTCAGACCAGTCAGCCAACTAAGGTTTCATCTGAAAGGCCACAGGGCTGACGGTTTTAAAGGTGCCCTAATCGCACCAGCCCTTGAGTATGAATGGGCCTCTATTGTTCTTGTGTCAGCTGTCAGCGCCTGGTGGCTGCACGCCTCTCTCTATGTGACATGAACACACTGCGGAAGCCACCTCTCAAACACAGATGACACCAGTCACAAGGTTTTTTTTCCAGAGTTCATTATCTTGTTATTGTCGTTTTCTGGAACCGACTTATTTTAAATCCCTGGATTATCAATAGAAATTTGTCATAATAACTCCATTTGTAATGACTTGTAATAAGTAGTGGGTGCAAATGTGTTGGAGGTGACACATTGATTATACTCACAGAGGCTCTGTGTGATACACAAAAAGCAGAAGCTCTGTTTGTGTAAAGGAGGTTGACACTCTTGTCTCTTTTTTTTAAATAAAGCAAAGTAGCTTTTTTCTACTAAACAAACTCTCCTTGATAAAACTATTCAACTTCAATTGTGTGTCTGCAGATGATTTTGTGTGACTCAGGATGACTCCACATTTTCTTTTAGAGGCCGGGAGGCTTCCCACTGGGGGATAGTGGTGTTGTGGAGCAGGGCAGGTGCGAAATCGATATCCAATCTCAACAGGGATAAGGAAAATGTTTTTCCCCCCGGGCTCCTGCTGAGCTCAATGAATCAATTTGTGGTGGTGGTGGGGGGGTGGGGGGGGGCTTTGCGATACAGACTAACTTGAGTTCAAAAAGGGCAACCAAATATAAAGTTAAAGGGCATCACTCCAAGTTGAGAACGGCCCAATTTTATGCAGAATTTACAATTTGAGCACCTCAGCAGTTGGCCAGCCAGCGAATGAATGAAAACGCAACAGCACAAACACTGTATTGTTATTCATTACGATATTTACACAACCAAATAACTGAGAGGTCTGAGAGGAACGCCTCTAAGTCACAGCACTGCGAGAGAAAAGGCCGTCAGAGGTCTTGCACTGTCAAAAAATGGAGCAGCAAACTGCCACAGAGTTTAACCTTTCACCTCAAACTGGAAAACTGAATTACGACCTCTGATCACTGCGACCTCATCACTTTTACAAGTGCTCCCCGTAAAACTTGCCGTACATGGGGGAGGAAAAAAAACAAGGTGGGTGCATGGCGGACTGGTTACATCGCCCTTTGCAGAATGGAGGAAATAGGAATGGTTTGCAGTGGAGAGGTTGGATGCTTGGCCCCTCTGACAGTGTCTGGACAAGCAGCTGTTATCACACACAAACACACACACACAGACACAAACACAAACACGCACACACAGAGGGGATCAAATTTTTATTATCAAAGAGGCCCGAGGTCAGGATGTAAATCTTTAGACTTGCCCCTTCCCCTTAATCGCCCCTCATGCCCCCTCCCGCCTCCCAACACTCACTTCATCCATCCTCACTCTCCAAAATAACCCAGTGAGGTAAGCACCCGAGGCATCCTGGGATGAGTCTTATACAGACTGCTCCTTCTCTGTCGGGGAGTGTCAAGAGTGGAGCGTGAAAGCATCCCAGCTCCAGTACAGGATAAAACCACACGAACACCCCCAGACCAGCTCCAACACCCGGCACACAGACAGACAGGAGACACAGGTAGGGAATATGGTGAGAGTGTGTTTGCATTCACTATGGCCAATATGAGGCACTGCATATACGGTCTTGACTGAAAAGAACCAGCAGGTCCTTTTAATAAGCTCAGTGAGACTACATTTCTATGATGCTATGGAGGCAGCTTTAAAATGCATACATGCAGCGTGGCCGTGCTAAAACTTTATTTTCTATTTTTTCCTAATTATACATAAACTGTTCACAAGAGTAAATACATTTCTATTCACCTTTCCAGTAGTCACTGCATGGAACCATTAGGGAGAAATGCATGACTGGAGTACTTCAGTTAGAAAGAAATGGAGGTGTCCATAGGAAAGCTACAGAAGTGTGTTTGTCTTGCTTTTGTCACTAAATAAGTGAACTGAAGTGGCCATTAATAAAGTGGTCAGAGCACCCTAAAGCAAACTACAATTTAGCAAAATACTGATCACACTGGAAAATGTGTGTCCACCAGAGGCAGATGATGATGATGATGCAGTCAGGCGTGGATGACGTGACCAAGCAGAGGATGATGCAGGCGAAGGCTCTCTCTAACGAGGCCAGGGGAGGTAAGTTTGGAAGGGATGAGCAGCATCGATTTGTTCTTTCTCCCCGTCTGTGTCAGTACATTTTGAGACGGACCTGACGTACACAGTATTTGGACGTAAACTGATACACGAATCCGTTTACATACTGGCTCACACATTGCGTCAACAGCTTGGCATGCTCTTGCGTGTTTTTACACCCATATTCAAACTGTCAAAGTATGCGATCACAGCTGGGGCTGTCAGATGCAACTGAGTCAAACATCAAAGCGTGCTGAGGAGTTGGGGGGGGACAACGCCACTGTGGTACACCCGAATCCCAGGGGTACCACCGTGTTATTGAAATTCTTCAAACATTCCAGCAGGGACCATCCCAGTTGTACTGTTTGTTTTCCAGCACTGTCCGCCAGCTAGGCTTTGAAACTCAGTCCCCAAACTCAGCAAAATGTGACTCCCACCACTGAATTTCACACAGGCCGATCAAAGGCAGCTCCTCAAGGGTGGCACATGCCCGCACTTTTCATGTGCGAGAAAGAGAGCCACTGGCTCTGACATGAGTCTTTCATCCAAAGATCCTATTTATATGCCCGGTTACCCATGCAACCCCAGACCACAACAAACATTACACACCCCTTGACATCATCTTGAGGTTATTTCAGACCCTCCGCTGTGCCACGACTCAATAGCAGAAGAGACCCTAAGCAAAGCCTGTGCGGATACCAATTTAGTGATGCTGCACACAGTTCTGCTTTTTTATATCAGTGCCCCTCAGCTGTTGAAAGTTGACAGAAACAAGAAGATCAGAGGAGACATTAAGTTTTGCCAAAGGTCCTTATTAGTCTGTGTTACTTTCCGTCTATCTCCTGTCATTGTTTCCTTTGCGCCAACAACTAAATGTCATGATGCATTTGCCATGCAACGCAGCATATAAAGCCGCAGCAAACTGATTTCTCTGCCCTGATACTGCCATTTTGAAATTGCATAGGGGCACTGAATGTCATCACTTGTTAAAGCTCGTCCATTTCTGTGTTGCGTTGTGCCAGGGGGCCTGAACCTGGGGAAGAAGATCAGTGTACCAAAAGACGTGATGATGGAGGAGCTCAACCTCCCATCAAACCGAGGCTCTCGCATGTTTCAGGAGAGACAGAAGAGGGTTGAGAGGTACACGCTGGAGAACGTCGCCAATGGTTCTTACAGCACCAGCAATGTAAGGAGCTGAGAGGAGGCTTGCAGCACGCCATGAGCCCCCCTATACACATGCATACTGCAACCCACGCACCCCAACTATATGTTCCCGTGTTTCTGATGTATTTAATGCTTGCTAGCGTGCCAAACTTATCACAGTGCTGTGACTGTGACTGTGCCCTCATATAATTTGAAAATATGTCCTACTCCAGCAATATACAAAATTCCACATTTTAAACCCACTTCTTTAATTCTCTACACCCCTTTGTTGTGATGCAAGTTTTCTGTCAAAAACTTTGAGAAAAAAAGTTGCAACCCTAATGACATCATCTTCACGCAGGTACACCAAGATGCTGCCTCTCTCCCACATATCATCCCAGAGCCACAGGGAGGAAAAGAGAACCAGGGTTTCTCTATCCCCGGTAAGCATAGCCTGGTCATGAACCTTCAGAAGACTGTAGCAAAGAAGGGCAGTCCCGACGTCCTCGCTCCAGGTAAATGGCAGCACCGGCGGTGAACAGTGGATTGCCACAGGCCGTCACAAGCTGCATGGACGCTGTGTGTCACTCTGATCTGCTAGCGTTCACTTTTCACATGGACAAGTACTGAGCAAATAAATGAGCTTTATTATCGTCTGTGCCAGGAGAGTTGGCAGTTTGCAGAAAGCAGTTATCTTTGAGCATCTCTGCTGAGTGCTGTTGTGTGTGCGGCCTGACAGAAGGTACAGCTTACGGCCTGACTGACAGTGAGCTAAGCTCTATTTATTATCAGGGATTCACACTGAGATCTAATTACTGCACTTCCTATTGTTGACAGGAGTGGCTTCAAAGGAATTTATAGGTATATTGGATCTGTCTGTGCTTTGTTGGGGCTTGCTTTTTTTAAGTGATCAAATGGGTTTGTGATTAGTTTCAACAGCCATGGAAAATCTATTTTCTTCAAAACAGGAGGGTTTGTTTAGCTTACTTTGAATTTAAAAGATGAAATGGCTCTAAATTAAAGCAGATATCACTTCACTCATGTTTGTGTCACTTTCACACACTGACATAAGGGCTTTTGTGTCTGTCAGGATATTCTGGCCCTCTGAAGGAAGTTCCTCACGAGAAGTTCAACGCAACAGTAATCCCCAAATCCTACTGGTCCCCGTGGAGGGAAGCTTTGCGGGACAACGAAGAGCTCCTGAACTCCCTCAACACCCAGTTGCCCGAGCCCCCACAAAGACTGCAGCTTGCCAACTACAGGTGCTTCAACAGGTAAATCTGCTTTTTCCAGTCGCCGCTCAGTTTACCCAGATAAATCCCAATTTGTTTCATCCCGTTCAGTTGGAGGCACAGACATGCAACCCACCCACCTTCAAATAGACCCACGGATGACCTAACCACATAATCCATCACAATCATCCCGTCCCTCGGCCCCACTCCATGTTTCCACAGTTTGAAAACGAATCTGTTCTCTGGCTTGCGCCTCCTCGGAGTGTTGCTGCATGACGGCTATTTTGAACCCCGGCTCTTGAAAGATGATCCGCTGGCAGGGGCTGCGAGATTTTGATGCCCCCCCCCCACATGACAGATTGCGCAGGAAAGAGAATCACCTTTCTCGTGGCCCACAAGGAGTTGCATCACACCGGCGAGGCGGAACAAAGGTTAAGCTCGGGCAGATGGAGGAGAGGAGAATATATGAAAGACAAACTGAGACTTTACTCAATTAAAGCTGTCAATCACTCTGTTTGTGCCAGCCAGTCTGGAACCGTACCCCCTGTGGAGGGATCTGTTTACGCTCTTAAGATTACTATGAAGTTGGGAGGACTTAATTAAATCTGAACCCAACGGCTACACAAGAAGAGAAGGCTGAGTTTGCCATACAGACAGCTCGTGTCATTCTGAATCCCGGGAGGTTTTCTGCTGTTAACAGGGCCAGTTAAAATCAGAAAGATGACCAGACTGAGTATCACGTATCATCTAAAAGTTTTCCCCCTTTATGGAAGGCAGTCTGAGCGATATGATACCTCGAGATCATTCTCTGCCGGGAACACTGAAAACAATGCATGCGGCCCACTGCCCAGTAAGGTCTCCTCTCTTTTCTGTCTCTCAGATCTGCTGTGCCATTCGGGGGAACCGCGGCCAGCAAGAGGGTGATCCCAGTGATTAGCTTTGAGGCGGTGGAATCCCAGAAGCTGCCTAGCCATGCACTGGAGCGCATGTGTCACCGGCCAAACTTCAACAGGGCACCAAGGGGATGGGGAGTCCAGTGCCCTGAGTCTAACGAACTATGAAAAAAAAAAAAAAAAAAAAAGAGCTGATCAGCTAAAGACTGAAGAACTGACCTACGCATGCTCCTCTCATCACTACAAACATGATCCCTCTCTTAATCAGTGGGCACTGCAGGGGACAAAAAAAAAAAATATCTTAAGTGGTTTGCTACAGCTGAGTGGTCTGACCAGCAGAGGCAACTTTTCAATTTATTGCCGCAGTAGAGTCCAGCACAATGCCTCCACAGGCTGAGAAGCTCCAATCCTTTGCTTTTGTCACCCTTTAATACTATCTGATCTCTCAATACCCCCCAATACACCCCCCACTCCTTCAATCTCCATCTGTTTCTTTTCCATGCTGTGGCTTTACATCGTGATTCCCCCCCCGCCGTCCCAACTATTTTGGAAAAGCAGTAGTGACAGAAAACTCGGCTCTTCCACAATAATTAAAACAGCATGAGCATAAATAAAACGCACTCAGAGATGGTTAATGACAAAATAGCGTCATTTTAATGACAAGTGAAAACAACATTCAAAGAAAGCCTTACAATAAACTAAGTCATTATGCTGTGGAATATTAAGATCGTGTCAAATAGAAAAAAAAGTCAATGTAAATGGAGGTGAACATGTTTAAAAATGCTCCTTGACTCTGAGTGATACTTTGCACAATTTGACAAATACAAGTTTAACCTACAGTATACATTTCTATATGTACAACGGCTCCAACCATGGGAGCCAGTAAAAACCTCCTGCCCCTGATAACGCTGTCCAGTACTCACATGTTGGAAGTTCTTTACTATGTTAACCTCCACTGTTCACTTGCTGTTGTGGTTTTTTTTTTTGTTTTTTTTTTTTTTAAACTGCGATTATCTTGCGAGATCCTGGTTGCCGTCTCTCCAGACACAGATGGTCCTTGTTCAGTTCATGCGCTGCAGGTGGCATAATAAATCAGGTGTTATCCTGTAAGAAATAGTTGTGTTCGATAAGCAGTGTATTTCTCCCCAGGAGTCGTCTGCTGCACTCTTCGGGCCCACTGACAGCATTCTCAAGTAAAAGCACCTAAACCAGGTTTGACGTAAGGAAAAGAATGAAACAGTCATGGCACAATTTCACTCTAGCA
>JAOXYL010000065.1:14775279-14795723 GCA_028564955.1 Terapon puta | reverse complement strand
TCTCAAGTAAAAGCACCTAAACCAGGTTTGACGTAAGGAAAAGAATGAAACAGTCATGGCACAATTTCACTCTAGCAGCTAATCGCCATGACGTGAGCCGTGAGCAGCATGGGCACCCATGCGCTGAGGATCCTGGGAGGGGTAGTGGATTTGGCCAGGAGGTCTCATGCTCATTGGCGGGGGCATTGGTGGAGCCATGGGACCCATGGGGTGAAACATTGGAGGCCCAAAACCTGATTGAGCAGATTAAAAAAAAATATATATACAGAATTAGGAATCTGCCTTCTTCAAATAGTTTCAATCATTCACACCATGCTATGTAACGAATGGAGTCTTCAAAGATTAACTCCGTAAACCAATAATAACAACAGAATTAATAAAGAAATGTTAATGGGATTATTCTCATCAAGTAATTATTATGTATTTAACATTTTGACTGAAATGTAAGTTGCATATATGAGATCATGGCTCTGATTTTACCTGGAGGAGGGGGGTTGATGCCTGGAGGTGGGGGGAGAGCAATGTTCATGACAGCAGGAGAGGTACCAGGGTCCAGGTTGAAGTAGTTGGCAGGAGCTTCCTCATCCAAGGCTGGTGGTGGAGGAAGAGCTATGGCACAAAGAGGAATATAATTAAAGTAATACAGCAAACAAAGAATAGTCAGAAATAACCACAATTAATCCCAATATTTATGACCAAAACAAAAGAATCAACAAATAACACAATAGAGATATTACCTATAATAAACACACAGACATAAATTGTGTTTGCAGACTCACCTCCAGGCAGACCGGGTACAGGATCAAGCCTGGTGCCCATCTCACTCACACCATCTTTGATTCCGTCCTTCCCTCTGGCTGCCTGAGACCTAAAAAGAAAAAACATATATGTTTAACATATTTAAATAACACTTACCACTGAATCGTTTAATTATGTCCAGAATGGAAGGTCAGGTTTTGCCTCAGTAAAGCTCTTACTGTGTATGTATAATGAAAAGCATAATGTTTCATATGCAGATTATGACAGGAAATAGTCACATCTTGTCCTAAATGGCTCTGCTCAGTAGGCCTGTATGGAAGGTACTTATTTCTATGAGATGGCAGGAGGAGCATCCACACAGTGCATAACTACAAGGATTCAGTGCCTGAGTAATAACTTGGTAAAGGACACTAATGCTTACTCTCCACCTTCTTGATCGGCTTCTTACCTTCCCCACTTGACAGTGAGCCTCCGACCATTGATGATGAGTTTGTTGAAGGACTTCTCAGCAGCCATTTCAGCTGCCTGTCGGGTGGCAAACTGGATGAAGGCACACTGCTGCCTCTGGACTATGGTAATGGTGCGAATCTCACCAAACTGGTAAAAGTGACTCCTGAAATGAGACAGATATACGTCCAATAGATTCAAAACACTTGGAGTTAAGGTTTATAACTGGAACAGTCCTTAGTCCTAAAGGCCTACTGTAGGTGGCCACAGGAAGTTATACATCTTAAGCTTGTAGTAAAAAAGAAATCTTACTTCAGATCTCCATCTGTGACAGTATCTCCCAAGCCCCCTATGTAGAGGGTGCTGATGGACTTGTCCTCTGGTGGGTCAAGTCGGGGCATAGTTGAGGCCCGTTTAAGCAGCTTGTCAGCTACTGGGTCATTGATGCCATAGTAACGGTCCTTTATGTTCTGGTCAGCAAGAGGGTCATCAGGATCTGTGGGCTTCTCGTGCCTGAGTGAAAAGGATTAAAGGATTAAAAAAAAAAAAAAAAATTACAATTCACACAGAAAAATAACAATGGCTAAGAAACGCATTTATCCCTTAAAGTGCTACTGAAGTGTGACTCACCTGTAGGGACACTCTTCTCCTCGCTTACATTCTCCCTTGACCCAGAAGGAGCAGATGTGTGGCCTGTTCCTCTTGTAATATGGTGTGGTACGGGCCAGTTTCAGCAACATATCACTAGAGCTGGGCGCTTTACCGAGCTGGCCCACTGGCCGTGTGCCATCAGAATTGGCAATCTAAGAACACAGAATTAAAACATACAGGAGATCAGCAACACACAGAAACAACCTTCTAACTTAGGAATGCCACATTTTGCTTATTGAGAAAATACAGACAAGCTAAATTCTGTGCAAACACGCTATAGGCCAAGTATACACTGCAAGATGTACTTTGTAGGGAAAACAAATAATTAAAATCAAAAAGTGCTCCAAGTGATGCTTATTATTTATGAACCACTCAAGCACAAACAAACAGTTTAGTCTGTTTCACAGAGCAATTATACCTCTCTCTCCATGTTCTGTGTGTAGTACTCTTTGTTCACATCCGACTTCGGAACTTCATCTTTAACTGACAGTCCTGTGTCTCTGACCTGGATAGGTAAACCTGTAAAACACGAGATGTGAAATGAGAGTTAAACTCATGCATATACCTACATATACTCATGTATGCTTTAGCAAGCAATAAAAGAGAAAGGACTGATTCTAAATAACAGGTAATCACTGTCCTGACTCACCATACTCCAGGTCCAGCAGACATGTCTGACACACATTCTTCATTTTACTGCAGGTCTGACAGACCTCTGTCTTCTTGAAACGCATCCGTGTCCCGGGACACCATCTGAACACGGTAAATGGTCGGGCACAGATCTGATGGGCGAGGAATGAAAGATAACATAAGCATTGATACATGGAACATAGGTATTACAAGTTTAAACTAAACCACTTTGTGTTCTATATGATGAAAATGTAAAGTATTAATGCAAGAGATACCTTGCATTCTTTGCCATACTTCTCCTTGGTCTGTAAATCAAAGCATGAACATATAAGAACGTGTACACCTTGTAACTATATTACTATATTAAAATAACTTACAGTTACAATAACATAAATGCTCACTCACCATACGGATGTAAGGGTTTTCTCCTAAACATGTCTGACACAGAATTGGAAAATCCTGCAAAAAAATTAAAAAGGAAAACAAATGTTCATTTAGTAAAATTCAGTCATTCAATTCACAGTCCTCTGGTCACACAACCAGACTTGTTTGCGCCTACTTCTCCATCTGTTGAGGGATGTTGTTTCAATCCAAAAGCTGTCTGCTGAAAATGACCTAACCTTAATCCTTCTTCACTGACAGCATCAGCCAAACTCCTAAATATAAGCAGCTCTTGTGTCTGACACATCAGCCACTTCAGTCTAATCTAGAGGTGTAAAGATTATATTCAGGTGTCTTGAGAAAACCCAACATTGGCCAAAGTTTTGGCCTGTCCTGTGATGATTCTGGAGAGGACGTGTTGCCTTATATAGTTGGATCACGGTCTTTTTAAAATGGTTTAAAGATATTTTTTAACAGACATACAAATAATTAAAGAGTTCATTGACGGTAGATATGACTTCAGTTTAGCTTTTTTCACGCACAAAAAATACTAGCTGATGACTGAAGATGACAAACTTGTTTCAAATAACTCATCTTTTCTTTAAAACTGTTTGTAACACCGGTTCTGTTTCCATGAATAGCAAAATAAAGGTTTGATTGTCAGCCAACCAGAAATGATCTTTTCCTGTGAGCTCCTGCTAAGCTAAAGTTACAGCTCATCTTTACATTTAAATTTCAGTTGACCGGGATGCTGGAAAAAACAGCATCGTGGTAGTGTGCTGCACTGACTCGGTTTCAACATAACTCAGTAAAGAGTAGACGTTTTTGTTCCTAAACGATCGCCACGTCGTTTTATTATTGTTAGCCTGCTAGAGCTAGCTTTGAATAGCGTAGCATGCTAGCTTTAGCACATTACAGGCTGAGATTACACTGGTTTGTTTCAAATCCCGTCTCGGATGTTATAATTTTTCTCTGTATCTCTCACACTGCCCAGTCTATGTGAATATAAAGTTTTATAAATTCAAACTGTTTGTATAACCGACAAGGGACCAGATATGCTAACAACCACGCTTCAGATATCAGCTAAACTAAGCTAACTCTGCTAACTCAGCTAACAGGACAATCCTGCCCATTTAGAGGCACATTGATGGATTTTATCGCCAGTAAATAATCACTCATTGAGCTGGGAATCACTGTGTCTCAATCACACTCCCTGCCCTGTGAATAACGAGGCCGTTTCAACATACCGCGTCCTCCCAGTTCTGCCTGTTGTAGGTGTTGGAGCCCAGGGACGTCGCCATTTTGCGGAGGGAGAGCCAAACAAGAATAGACCACAATGCACTGCGATCGAGAGCCACGTCTCACCTTGAGATGTCGCCCTTTTTCAACAAACTGTCAGGTATCATCCTATCAAGATCTAAAAGGTGAATAACACGGACAATATCTACAAAGAAAAAAATGTAAAAGAAGTACATCTACACACAAAAATATATATAACACAAGAAAATTGAATATTCACTCATATACAATATGTCTATTTCCTACTAGTGTCACTTTTAATACAGTGTCATTTCTAGCCATTGGTTTTCTTGTTAATATGTGTAAATTGTAATATTTTTTTAATAACAACTTTAATGTTGGTCAATTTATTATTATTTTCTGCTTTTGCACTATCCCTTTTGCTATGTTACACTACAAAGTGCCCAATCGGAGATAAATAAAGGATTATCTTATCGTGTAGGTGTACCACCACCTCATAGCGCTGATGGTGGCTCTGTCATATGGTCCTTATGGTCATATACTTATTCCATGCTCATTTAAAGGCTATTTGTCATCCAGATGTTTATATAAGATCCAGTGATCTTTGATATAACAGCCAGGCGCTGGTACTACATGAACGGCTCTAAGGTGTTGGACAGAAAATCGATTTGCTGTTGAGTGGCGGCTTAACGTCATCATTTATCTGCCATTGGATGGTAGATGCTCAAGTTTTAAAAAGTTAATTTCCCACCCCAATATACAACCCAACAGTAGTAAAGCATATACAGCTCCACATTTACCAGCTGCAGAGTCAAAACGTTAGCATACATGCAATGCATCAGTAATAAAAAATAAATAGTAATAGCCTAAATAATAATACAATATAAGAGTAGGCAGTCTCCTAAATGAGCACTTTTGTGTATTTTGTTGATGATGCTTCTGTACTTTTTGATGAGTAAGATTTTTTTCTTTTTAACAATTTTTATATGCTACTACTTTAAAGAGGGAGAGAGAGAGAGAGAGAGAGAGAGACAGACAGACAGACAGACAGACAGATAGACAGACATGTTGACAGGCTGATTGGCTGTTGTGTGTGAGCTATGTGTAAGCCAATTGTGTAGGCCACTTACAGTTTATCTATCCACCTGTTCCAATCCAGGTCAGGGTGTCTTTGCTGTGTGAAACGCCAATTAGCTGTGCAAAGGATGCCTGAGATTACGGATGGGCATTAAGACCCTGATGTTTGTTTAAGGTCAGGGAGAGGTGGTGGTGTCAAAGGCCTGGAGATTAGATGCAGGCCCGAAGAACCGGCAACTCTTTCACAGTGCAGCTGCCGCTCAGGAGGCCAGAGCAGGAAGTCCGCTGATCACTGCTCCTGCGATCATGAGAAAGGGTTAAATCTGAAATCTCCACCAGCCTCCTCCGCCTGCTCCCCTTGTCTGTGTGTCTCGCCTAGCGGGACACCAAAGTAAACCTCCTGGGCACAGCCCTCTTTGTCTTAATGAGTCGTGTGACCCTATCTCCTTCATCATGTGATGTGAATGAGACAGTTGGGGCTATTTGAAGGAGGTTCTTTGTCTGCTCCGTAATCAAAATCACCAACCTCATGAGTCACAAGGTCAGAGGACGTGTAGGTGTACCACCACCTCATAGCGCTGATGGTGGCTCTGTCATATGTCTTATGGTCATATTCTTATTCCATGCTCATTTAAGGGCTATTTGTCACCCTGATGTTTGTTGTCCATTTTGTAGCAATAATCAGTTGGTATTAGATATTGTTACAATTTAGTTGCATCCTTTTTAATATATACTCATTAAAAGGTAATGAAAACATTCACTAAAGGTAATAAAAAAAGTTTTTTTTTCTTATATTATATCACCTTAAGTATCACTGGGCCACTGACACGCTATCTGTGGTCATATTGAAGGAATACTTTTTTCGATAGGAAACCGAGATTAATAATTTATTATCGTTTATAAGAAAAAAACCTTTGATGCAACAATGATTCACCCTTTTTTAAATTTTTTTTTTTCTCTGCAAGTGCGCTTCTTGTGTGATCTACACGGCGTGGAGACTAATCAAAATCGTCACGACCATCCCTCACTGGAAATAGGTAAAAAACTTTCACGTTAATGCCAGCATGACTACACACACACACAAAGAGGGCACATCAAGTCCATTATTATCTCTTCTTCTTTGTCGTCTTCTTCTTCTTCTTCTTCTTCTTCTTCTTCTTCTTCTTCTTCTTCTTCTTCGTGAATACAGACAAGCTCCTGCAGGACCGCGCACCGACTCGGTTGAGGAGATATGACCAAAATGCGATCAAATAAATAAATAATTGGGGGGAGGGAAAAAAAGGGTGCCCCGCTGGCGCCTCCTGTCGACAGTTATGGGCCACTGCCGCTGCTCGGAGCTGCAGAAAGAGAGGGGCATTCTCAGATTTCCCGATTTCTCCCAGCCGAGTCCGCTGCGCTGCCTCCACATCGCGGCCGACAGCGAGGCGAGACGGCGGCGGAGGACGGACGACGACGACGACGACGACATGCGCCCGGTGTGCTTCAGCCCCGGAGTCCCCGCAGCCGGCCCGCGGTGTCCCACATCCACCTAGAACCGGGACGAGGTGAGTGCACCGACACAACGCGAACCCGGCCGTCGTCCCCTCGCTCTCTTTTTTTTTTCTTTCCCCGCACATGTTTGGTACACGGACCGACCGACCGAGAGCCCCCCTCCTCCTCCTCCTCCTCCTCCTCCTCTCCCCTCTCCCGGTCTCCCAGGCCAGGCTAGTGAACGCTGCCTGGCGCAGACGGGAGAATGAGGCCAGTTTTTCGGCCTCAGTCCCCTCTTCTTCTCCCCCTCCACCTCCACCCTCCGCCGCCGCGCCGGGAGCGCAGAGCCCGGGCGAGACGGCGGCAGGCTCGGCGTCGCTCCCCGCTCCTCGGCTCTGGTGGGGCGGCGGGGGGAGAGAGGAGAGGAGGCGGCTAGCGTCGTGAGCGGCTCCGCGTCGAAGTTTGCGCCCCGGACCGAGCCGTGTCCGGCGGCTCGTGTGTGTGGTTTTGATATTTTTTTGTTTTGTTTTGTCTTTTTGTTACTGTCGGCATGCCTTTACCCAGTCGGACACCGTAACACCCCCCCTCCTCCTCCTCGTCCTCCTCCTTCCCCGGGCACCAGCGAGCAGCCATCCACTTGTGTGTTGTGTTGTGTTATGTGTGGGGTTTTTTTTTGTAACTTTGTAGCGTCCGTGAACGTCTCAAACGCTCCCCTCAAGTTAGCTCAAACAAATTGTGGCGTTTTCTCCCCCTCCACCGCCTCCTCCTCCTCCTCTTCACACAAATGCTGCTCTCTTTGCAGAATCGTGATTAAAGGTCGATATGACTGTCTGCTAGCCCGTGTGATGTCGAGCTGCGAGTGACAAGGGGACGGGAGGTGGGTGAGAGAGCAGCGGGGGGATGCGACGACTCATTTGAACGTTCACTGAGTTTGTTCCGATGTGATTTATTTTTTCAGGGAAGAGGAGGGGAGTGTTGTAGATCACTGTGAGCACTGACTGCTGTGTTGTGGTGCGGCAGGCTATCCGTGTAGCTACCTGTAGGAATCATCTGTAGGCTGATTATTACATGAAAAAAGGACTTCCTAACTAATTTGCTGCTGACCTTAAGCTCTCTCTCTCTCTGTGTGTGTGTGTGTGTGTGTGTGTGTGTGTGTGTGTGCAGGGGGGAAACATCAGAGATTCTGCTTTTTGAGCTTTTTTGAAAGAAAGTAGGGCGGTCCGGGATGCACTGTCAACAAAGATATACAGCCACTCTGAAGTGTTTAGACATGCTGTTGGTGCATGTGTCTTTTCTTAAATAAGATCTTCCACCACATGAGTCTCCTCTGTGTTGTGCTGAAGATGGAGAAAAAAAAGGTCTCTCTCCAGTCAGGTAGCTGCATCTATTGAATACTATAAACACTTGAAGTCACAGAGCAAAAAAAAAAAAAAAAAGGAGGCAGTCCAGACCTGCCTGAAATCTGTTGCCTTGGGGTGTGTGCGCGCATGTAAGCAGTGCACCTTTGTGAGAGAGAGATTACTAAAGGGGAATGACTCACGCTTGCAATGTATTTGGCAAAGTCATAAGGACTTCCCCTGCGCTTCGGCTGCAGCTGCAGGAGACATTCTTGCAGACTGAAAGTGCTGTCCTTCTGCTTTTGTGTGTCATGTGGTGTGTTTGACCAGAGCTTCGCACTTTTGCTATTCCCATGCCATGTGTTGTTTATCACATGTTCCACCCATAATTTGTCGGGGGAAAAAGTAGGGCTTATTCCATTTGCAGATTACATTTACAAAAAAAAAGAGTGTGTGGATGCTGTCATTTGTTTGTCAAATTTATGGAGAGCTGAATCTTAAGTTGCGTTCTATTTATCTGTGCCAACTGTTTGTCTGGTTGTTCTAACCCTCCATCTGACTGCTCCCACTGGCTGCCAAACATGCTGTGATCTAGCGCTTTCGGTTGATGAAGGCTGCCACTGCTGCCGCAGCCATTTGATCATATATCAGCATCTCTCCACTTAGATATGCCTGTGAAATGCTGCGACTGGGTTATAATGCTTGCACACGGAGGTTGCTGAAATACTGTCGGCATGACAGTGTATGACGGATCGCGTCAGTGAGCGGTGTTTGGCCGTTTTTCAGAATGAGACGTGATCACAGATGATTTGTCATTTTATATTTAAGGCTCGAATGTGAATGAATAAGGAGAATGTTGTTAGTCGTCAATCACCGCTTTGACCGCTTTATTTCCGCTCATCTTTATGGAGCTGGCTATAATTGTTCTGCGATAACTATACCATCACATCTAATGCTACACAAGGTAACTGTTGGGAACTGCAGTGCCCAACAACATGCCAGCTCTTGTATTTTTCCATGTCAGTGCCCCTTGTATCCACACTCAGTGTGTGGGGGGCAGACCTCTCTTTAGAGTGGGGCTGAAGCCAGGCATCTTTCCAAAGCTCAAGTCCCCCCCCATCTCTCTCTGCTGGGTATAAGCACTGCTTTGTGCCACAGTACAGCTCCCTATGGTTCTTATTCATATACTACTACAACACCACTGGCTCCACTAGATACTGGAATCTCCAACTGGACGTGTACCCAAAACAGCCCGCTGTTTGACAGACAAACTCAGATGTTTCCTCATTAAGCCGAGCTTTTGGATAATATGCCAGTATGCAAGAGGCAGATTTTACCATTGTGGCTTGCAAAGTAGTTTGCATCGAAGTGTCTTTTTCTGCCTGGAATGTGGCTGTGGCATTTTTTGGCTTAGGCCACACTATCGTGAGGGGTATTGGAGAGCCCTAGCAGAGTAAATACATTTCAAACGCCGCAGCACAACTGAGTATTAGCAAATGATCCGATAGCATCTGTAATCCTCTAGGGGAAAAACCTGGAGAGATTTTTTTTTTTTTTTTTTTGAATAGTGTTAGCCTCCATCCGATAGTTGGCAGGCACTGGGGGTGTCCACATGTGTGACTGGCTGGCTAGGCTAGCGGCGAGGCTGACTACAGTATGCAGGCAGATCAGATTACTGAACGATTAGCCATGGCCTCCTATCCCCGGCCCAGGGAAATGATTTTCCACTGTCATAATTCCCCAGACTGAATTACGCAGGCCAGTGACTCAGAGATACTCAATACTACAGGCCTGAGTACTGCACAGCAGAACTGTTGCTCTCTGGAGAGGGGAGATAGGTTGAGAGTGGTTGTACCGTTGTTGCACTGGAGGACAAAATAGTTTTCTAATTTGAATCCGTAGTTGAGCTCTGGTATAGCTCTTAAGTGTGGAGGGGAAGGGGACTCATCCCCAGCTGTAGTAACTGAGCGATGTTTTTTTCTTTCTTTTTTCAATTTTTTTATTGAGCCTCTGAGATAAAGGAGGCAGCAGACAGCTGGAAAATGGTCCCGAAACTCTAAACTGTCCCTCACATGTCCGCCTATTGTGAGCTGTGTGTCAAAAAATGTGAGCACATGTCAGATGGGCAATGAGGCAGTGTAAATCAAGCAGGCCTCTGGTGGAATTTTGCTGAATGGAAAGATAGCCGGCGAGAGAGGGAGCAAGGGGAGGGGGCGGGGAGGAAAAGTGGGAGAGGCTAACCCGATGGAGGTAGGACCGTGTTTCCAAGGTGTTTACCCCCCGAGGCAGGAATCCGATACATTCCAGAGGCTCCTGTATCCAGACGAATAATGGTGACTAGGGTGTAGCGTTTCATCGGATGACACATGATTGGAGCGTAAGTGCTGGGAAAGTAAGAGCTATGTCACGGGCTCAGCCCATGAGCCGGTGGAGGTAGCCGGCTCTGGTTGCCTGAGGGATCGGGAATTATGCCAAAAGAGCAGGACAGGTTATGTGAGATACAGATTTATCCACAGCAGAAGGCCGCATGGTTTTTATGGCCGCTCTCCTTATCTCAGCCCCCACCCCAAATTTACATGCCGCTGTTTTGTTACAGGCATTTACACCCTTTTTAGGCATTTGGGCGACACTGATCCAGAACAAGTCGGAGTGTCACATTAGACAGATGGTGGAAGTTAAACTGGATAAGGATAGGCACTTAAATGTCTAATAAGCAGAAAGTCATTAGACCCTGCATGGCTACTCCCAAGACAAGTCATGGCAAGAAGATCTTGCGCCTCTTAATATGTGACTATACAAAGTTTCTTGCGTTGAGATCAACACCTGCGATGATGCTGTATTTGCAAACCTAATCTACAGGCTTAATGTTCTTCTCGGAGTGGAGCTTTCGAACCCTGAAATTTGTGCCCACTGGCTCCTAAGCTAAAGGCTATTTATACTACCAACACAGAAAAATACCCTGTTTTATTTAGTGGTCAAAAAACAAGCTGTCGGGTGTTAATGGACTTCACCTCAGCCATTCCGGCAGACCCTCGGGGTGCAGCGCGTTCATACACTCGGCAAGGGAGCTCTCGGCACTGGCCTGTTAATGAAGCCATTTTCAGAGATGGAGAGATGCAGTAATGGGAACGCACCACTTCACTGCGGGATATTCTAACCCCGTCCTCATCATAAGTGCTATCAGTCATCGGATATGATTTGATTTTTTTTCTCTCTCTCTTCTTTTGTCCATTTAGCCATTCGAAAATCTGTTTTTCAGACACAGGGTTAAATATATGTGCGTTACTTTTCACTGAGACATCGTAGCATTTAAACTGAGCAACTTGAAGTTATATCAGGGTCAAGGTTTTATACTATTACATTCGAGCAAGAAATCTGTGATAATGACGGCTCTTCCCTCGTGTGCATAAATATTGCTTTCAGCCTCTTTTTAAATCTCAGACATTAGCCTGACATTATTGGACCTATGGCTTGGCGCTAAAAGCTCACTGATGTGTGTGGCAGCATGGAGGGGCAGGCAGGTAGAGGGAATGAAAGGGGGGGCAGCAGTCTGTATGTTTACTCAGTTGTCTGGTGGCCTCGGCTGGGTCTGGCTGCACCGCAGATACCACACACATGCTCTCACCCAATAGAAATAGTGTGTGTGTGCTGGCACTCACGTCTGTGTGTCACCTTCTGAAATATATAGGTGGAAAAATGTTATCTGTTAATGTTTGTAATGAGATAAACATGCTAGTTTCTTCTGTCTGTTATATTTTAACAGATATTTGAAGACAAACATAAAAACACAACTCAACTTTTAATCATTTTACTGTACAGCATGAATGGTTGAAAACACTTAACTAACATGCACATATTTTGTTCAATGCTAAATATTCCAAACCATCATTGTATAGTGTGGGCTATGTCTATATTATCAGTTGTTACATTAACATTGTTCAAACTATGCACTCAGTTGATCTGCCATCATGAATCAGTTTTTGTTGAAATTGCCTTTGAGAGCCGTTGATTCCACTTCATGGTCATTTCAGAGGCTGCACTTTCTCTGGTGTCAAGAGGTGTTTCTGAGGTTTAGTTGATGGTCATTGATATAAACAGGGTGGACAAAACTTAAAAAAAGAAAACCAAAGTGCCTCTCTGTGTTAATCAGAAATGACTGTGAATCTGAATCAACACCACTCTAAAATAGTTCACACAAAAGTAAACACCTTCGTGAAGACGCGGTTTGTAGAGCTGTTGCGGTAGCTTGCATTAGTTTGAGTAGGGTGTGCTTATTAACCGAAAACTTGTGTGTAGTCCGCGTCCTTCCTCTTGCCGTCTTTGCCTGAACTGTTTGACTGCTCTTTCCTGAAGCTTAAACAAGACCACAGCTGTGTCATGTTGCTGTCAGGAAGACCATGTCAGGTGTTTACCAACTGGAGTTTGTGTTTACAGTGCCGTCGTGATGAGCAGCGATATTGTCAGAGGAGCGAGGAGACACCTACACGAGGCCACGTCGAGGTTTAAGTTTTCCTCTGTGAAGCCCGGGATGAGGGAGACATTGTTTGCCAGTCGTGATCATGACAACATAAAAACAGGCAGTTCTGCCCCGCTCGAGATCAGAACAGGCCAAAGCGTCAGGCCAACGGGACCGAGTAAACTTTAGCGGGGCATCTGGTGCCCAGTGCTCTCTCCTCTCTTCCCCCTCTGTCTCTTTGCCCCAAAGCAGACCACGCCACCAACACCACAGCAAGTCATCTGGTGTCCAGTCGGCTCCCATCTGCGAGCGCATTTGGCTTTGCTGCAAACAAAGCACTGCGGCATGCAAACGGCCTCCGCTACATCTAAACAGCTTGGCCCCGCTATCGAGCTGAATCTCTGGGTGGAAACTATGAGCACATTGCCAGGGTCATGGGTCATCTCCATTTCAATTCATTACATTGTATTGAGGCATTGAGAATCCACCGTAACGAACTGACCACGGCTGATGGCATACCTCTTCCCCATTTTGGATTGCTGAGGTGGAAAGAATTGTAATGGTGCCGACCCGAGGTTTAGCCGCTGGCAGCTCCAAGTGTACCCCTCCACTGATCCGAGGCGGTGCCGTGTCTGCCTCGCCTGCTGTCTCTCATCCATCCTGGGTGGTAGGGAAGGGTGTGTGTGTGTTTGTGTGTCTGCCCCCGTCCCTGTCGGTGCAGGACAGGTGTTGGCAACCCTGAGGTCAGTCCAGATGCAGCTGGGGCACCTAGACAGGGGCACGACAGGAGACTGTGAATGACAGCAGGATGAATGAGCTTTGTTTTGCCAGCCTTTGGCCACTTTTATTCAGAGGACGCAGCTCCGAAAGGCATCGCTTGTGAGATTCAGGCGGTGTAACGGCTGGCTGGTCTCAGTGGTGCACACCACAGCCGCAAGCGTTTGGCCCTCGCAGAGAACCTCAGAGGCTGTTTGGGTAAAGGAGCCAGACTTAAGGAACCATAGTGGGGTGTGCAAGCCTGCAAACACAAACACCACCAAACCCCTTCTGTGAAGTGTTAAGTGGCCGGATATGTTTGGTGAATGGGACACAGGTGTCAGAGCCGGGCTCTGTGTGCCTGGCCAGAGGTCTGTGTTTGTTTTCTCTCCGTAATGGCCCCCAACTCTCTTCTGCAGCTCGACCAAAGCTCATTGGCTCTCAATGGGCCGGGGTGGAGGCCCATTGAGAGACCTTTTTTTTTCTTTTCTTTTCTTTTTTTTTAACCTCTTCTATGGTGGGATTGTGCAGAGGGTGAACTAGAGTAAAAAAACTGATAATAAAATTCAAGACATCCCACAACACAATGTTGAGGCTACACTTTGAGCAGGTCTGGTGCTTTTTAGATTCCTCTTTCTTCCTTTATTCTTCCCTTTATCCCTCCATTGCCTCTGATCTACCCCGGCAAAGCTGGCGTTTGAAGTTGTCAAGACTATGGTTTTACTGTTCAGTCCTCAAAGTGCTTATGTGACAGGTAGAGAAGAGCTGGAGGGGGGTAATGTGACACCCACACAGTCCACAGCCGCCCCAGTCTCTATCCTTCTCTCCCTCCTTTGCCGCACACAAGGCGTTGTCTCTGTGGTGATGTCACTCCGCTGAGCTGCCCTTTGTTGAGTAACAGCCCAAAGGTGTGCTCCAGGCTCTGAGGAAGACGCACACATCGCCGCCACAACCCCAAACCGCGTCTCCCCAGGGAGCACAGTAGGGTGAGGTAATGGGCTGTTAACCCCTCAGCCACCTCCATGTTTGGATGGCGTACCTTCAGCAGCAGCAGCTACCGCCGCCCTGATCCAATTGTTTGAGTAACCCCGTGGCCTCCCCAGATGGCCGGGCCTCTGAGCCGGTTTATGATAACCATACAGTTAATATCTGGCCCACATAACGCTCTCCCAGCTTCCTGCCCCCCCCTCCTCGCCCACTCTGCTCCCCTCAAACTCTGCTCTCATTTCTCGCTGCCACCCTCTGCGCTATTGTCTCCAATACCTTCTCCTGAGTGCCCTGTTTTATTTCTTTATTTCACTCATCTTTTTTAAATTCCAGAATCCATTTCTTTCGTCCCCCGGCACAAAGGGTGACGGCTGGAGATGGTGTCGCAAATTAAATTTGCTCCCCATGGACGTGGGCACGGTGGAACAGTAGAAGGAGAACAGGAGCAAAGAAGGCAGGAGGAAAAAGCCCATTTCCCATGCATTACTGTCTCTTTCCTCGGGGTCTATAGTGGAGTAACACCAACACCTCCATCGCCCCCCCCACTCTCTTTAATTTTCTTTTCCCTGCTCTCTCCCTGTCTCGCTTTCGCTGCTGTGGTTTCACAGCCTAAACTGAAGGTCTCTCTGCTCTTGCTACCACTGCTAACACAATCTGACCCAGTTTATTAGTTTGGGTCTAGTGAATCATTAATCGAGGTTATCTAACTGTTCCTGTAATGATTCCGCTGTGACTCGAGTGTCAGAGCCTCTCTGTGTTCGTAACCGATCAAGCTCTGCCCTCATGCTTCCTGCTCCGCACATTTGTACTCTATCATACCCATCCTGCACGAAAAGCAGCGTCCCTCAAGCTAGACTATATGTTTAATAGGTGCGCTATGCACTGTAATATGTCATTGTGTCAGTGCACAATGCGAGGACTAAGTGCACTGAATGCAAATTAATCTTGTGGGATGGCAGCAGCTGAATAGAGTGTGGTTTTGGGGAAAGGAGGGGAGAGAAGGGAGGGACAGAAGGAGGGCTAATAGTGGCGACAGAGAAAGAGAGGGGGAGAGAAAAGAGCATGTGAGGAGGAGGAGGGATGTGGGATGTAGTCATCGCCAGGCCCATTCATCATGCAATGCCTGCTGGGATGCGCTGGGGTCAGTCCCCGCACAACACAATTACAGCCTGTTCTGGTGTGTTGTGCTCGGCTCCACTGTGTTCCGACTATGTTCTGTTGTCTTTTGTTAGATTTCCTCTATTCCAGTGCTCTTGTTTTCCCCTTTGCGTGTTTTCGTCTCTGCTCTGTTCTGTATGCTTGTGTTCAGTGGCACATCTCTCTATCGCTCCTCTCCCTCTTTTTTTCATATTTTTGAACTTGCTTCTCGAAGTATCACTAAATGATCTGCTGCAGCTCTTTGAGCAAAACATTTCACTTAACTGAGCATTTTGTTGTTTTTTTTCCCCTTTTTTTTGTTTGTGTCTTTGAGTTTTAAACTCTCCACTTTGTCATTTGAAATTAATTGCTACTTTTTTTTTTTTTGATGCGGTGTAGCCGCTTGCTTGGCTGTCATGCCATCCGTTGCGCAGCCTTCTTTCATCCACATCTGAATCGCAGCCACTAGCTTGATTCATATGATTGACAGGCCGGGTTAGCATGGGGGTGTGAGATGCTAGTAAGCATGTTGTTTACCCTGCCTGCCTGACAGTCCTCTGTGAGCCTACAGATGTTTCCAGAAAGCTGTAAATATCTGCTGTGTGCTCTAATGTCAGCTGACAGCACATCCGATCATAAGGATATCTCTGTCTCCCCGTCCATGTCTCATTCTTTGTGTGACGAAAAAGGGTTTCTTCCTGCCAGGGAATCTTTAGGTGCTTCTAAAGGCCCAAATGAAAACCGCTCACAAGGACCATGCAACAGCAGCTTTTGAAGGCTGATCCAGATATTTCTGTTAACATCACAGCGCATGGCAGGACTTTGTGTTGTCACGGTGACACTCGTTTGTGTCACTTTCCTTACAAACAATACACGAGACATTGCAAAGATATCCACTATAGATGGATGGATGGTTTGATTTGACTTTGGAACATCTTGCTGGTTAAACTATTTACTTTACAGATAATATCAGTGTTCATAACTGGAATTTCAGAATATTTAAAGTTTGTCATTAAAAGGAAAAAAAGTTTAGTTTTAAACCAAAAAGCCCAAATTGATGTCTCCACTTATCTCCAGTAAACAGTCGAAAACCCCCTGAATGTTCAACTTACTGTCATTTGAGAGAAAGAGAGCCAGGAAATATTCACATTCACAAAGCTGGTGTCCAGCAGTTTTGCTTGAAAAATGACTTGACCAATGAATTGATTAACAAAGCTGTTGCTGTTATCAACGGATTGTTTTGGCTTTATATTAAACACTGTATTTAATGTATATTTTATGATGTAAACACAATAGCATCAGCAAATATTAAGTGGGCAGATTGAATTGCTGTCTAGCGTAGTTTATGTATGCCTTGTTAGTTAATGAGTTATAGTAGGTTCCAGCTCTGTGTTCTGATGTTTAATGACGGGGCTGCTGCTCTCTGGTTTACATTTAGATGACAAATTATGCCTTTAATTAATGACACCATTAGTACAACTGGTCATATTTTCTAATGTATCATGTTGATTATGGTGGAATATTGTGCAGCTTTTGTTTTTAGACTCTTCTTTCCAAGCCTTGGATGTAATTTTGGCGATTAACCTGCCAAAAAAAATCCTTGAAATGACAAATACTCCGTGTTCTTTTAGAAATGTATTCTTGGCACAAACAAGCTGTTTATTAAACAGCATGTTGTCCATGGGGAACTGTCAAATTTTCTGAGGCAGTGTATGTGAGCAACAATTACCAGCAGATTTCTCGTAACAGAACAGAAGACGAACGCACCCAAAGGTCCCAGAAGTTCAGTCACTCTCTAAGGATGCATTGGGTGGAGGCTTGGCTGGACGAGGGCTAATAGGAAGCCCGGAGATTGACTGAAAGAATGACAATTCGTGGCCAGAAAATGCAACAGTTTAAAGTGTGGAACATCTGGAAGTAGTTTGAAACAATGGATGATCTTCAGCAGGCTCCATGTCAAACTGGACGAGTGTTCCGCTCTCTTGACTTTTTTTGGTTTTGGCCTCCTGAGACAGCTCGAGGAAGGAGCTGACTGACACAGGAACACTGACTTCTTTCTTTGATTTAATATTCACCTTAAAACTCATAACCGAGCCTCATACACGCTCAAAAAGCTTTGCTGGATTGGCAGAAGGCTGAGGCAGGTTTCCTGAGGATTTTATAGACTCCCACCCCTAAACTTGTAAAATCTTCATTCCAGTCATGTCTGCTGTGGGTAGGATCGGCCTAATGATATTGGATTTTTTACTGACTGGTCTAATATAATCACTTGCATATAGTAAAGGTCTGACCCCGATCTGAAAAATTCATCTGTCCCGAAAAAGGTTATTGGAACTAAGCAAAACAAAATGAAAAGTCTGTATAAATAACATCAAATACAAAACAGCAGAGCTATGGCACCACAAAGACCCAAAGTTGGCCCTTATTAAACCCCAAAGTACATTTGTTTCATAATTGATAGATGCTCAGGTACGACTAATCAGTAGATAAGACAATCAAAAACTAGAGTCTAGAGTCTCTCTTTAAATTGAAGCGGCCTTTGAGCTCTTTTTATAATCTCAACTTCCAACAATAAACCCGGCCATATTGTATTATCTAGGACAAGTTCTAACCACATCCCATGGCGACAGTCTGGGCTAAGTACACCTGCTGCTGCCTCCCCAGCCTGCAGACGCAGCGGCCTGTCTGTCGCAGAGTCGGCGTTTGCGTGCCCTAATGAAGCTGGGGAGATGTGACGACATGCCACAGGTTTCGCTCTTCACCTAATTGTGTTGATATGGAGGCTGATATTGGTGTTGTGGCGGTTAATCTTCCCAGTGAGGGGAAATGGCGGAGTCATCAAGGGATACGACACAGCTAATTAGACTTGCTTCCATGTGTGAGGGGAGAGGTGGGGGTGAGATGGAGCGAGCAACGGCACCAAAAAGAAAATAGCTTCCACCCCTCCCCCTGTTTGAAAGTTCGTTATTGATTGAACGCGTCCTGAAAGTCCCTTCAAAAACCCGCCTTAAATATGAATATAATTCTTTGAATGCCGCACCGCTTAATGACGGCATCCACTTTCTGACAAGGAATAACTGGGGAAAGCTTCAACCTTCATTAAAGCCTGACATTTTGCTCACTCCACAAATCACCATCTCTGAGTCTGAAATTAAAGTAATTTGAAGTTGCACACAAAGCAAATGGCCTACTGGTACAATAATGCTGTTTTTGACTTCATCCTCCCCTGAGGAAAGCTGTTAGTAGGTTTGACTGATTAGGGCCTAAAGCCATTGGCTCTCAATTAGACAGAAGACAAAGCTTCAACCCTTGCTGCTGGAAAATCAGAAGTAATGAATTAGTGATAAAGGTTTTAAAGACAACACCATTAGAAAGGCCGTTGGGAGGAGGTGGGCCGCTTTTTCCTTTGCAATTTGCAGAGTAGGTCATTTGGAGTCTGAAGGAATATAAGTGAAATGCTTTGGATTTCATTTTCTCTCCTTCACTCCTCCGCTTCTCCATCTCCCTCTCCCTCTGGCTACCGCTGACAGTAACATTAACCTTCCCACCGCCGCACTGTCCTTGTGTGACCCGGACGTCACATCTCGCGAGGAGCGGTCAACTGTTGGGCCGCTTGAGGGTCTCGAGCCTCGCTGGAGCTCGTAATGCGTCATGACTCCCGTCGCTCTGAGGCGGGAGGCTCAAATAATATATTAAGATTATGTTGCGAGCTGTCACACACCACTTGAGTTGAGAAGTACTATGCCAGCGAAAAATTCTGCCAAGTCATACTTTGATTTTTTTTTTTTTTTTTCAAAGACTTCCCGAGGCCTTGTTTGATTTAGTTTTTGGATTGTGACCTGTTGCCAATGACATCCACACCGCTCCCACCCCATATTGACCACCAATAGCAGACACAGTGCCCATATTCGTCAGGCTGACAGTGTCACTGTTTGCCAAATTGCCCAGCCCGGCTGTGTCCATCTCTGTTAGCGCAGGGGGCTCAGTCTTGTCACCTGAGGGATAAAGAGTGTGGTGGAAACTTGTATCCCCCTGAGGTATGCAGGACAGATGCAGAGCCTCAGTTGGTTCAGCTGTTGTGCCCCATTGCAGACAGTGAGGGCCCAGCATGTCTCCGTCTCTGTTATCGGAGGAGTTATAGAGCCGGGAGACAGATTTACTGCCTCTTTAAATCTGAATTTAAAGTCCTGGTGGTCCTTTTACTAGAGGTAATTTTTATCTAACTATTTATTCATTCATTTGCAACATCGTATTTCAACCTCCAGAATTTGTTGTGTCATCTGTTCCAGAGCACAAAAAAAACATGTTTTGATCTCTTGTGTGACATGTTTTTGTTTTTTTTTCTTCCCAAAGACACTGGTCGGTGGTTGTGGTTATGGTTTTGGTTTTGGTTTTGTCGGACACTTCTTGAGGTCAGCCCGCTTGTAATCTGTCGGCAGGGTGCCATATCTTCCCCGCTGCTAACAGCTCACCACTTGGTTGTTTTCTGACCAAAAGCTAATTAACAAATTTTTCCTTGGGTACACACACACACGCGTTAAATAAAATCAGATGATGATCAAAATGAGACGAGCTCCGAGGAGTCACAGCAGTCCAATTCAGACTGTGTGAAGTGAAATTAAGAAGTTATCTACATTTTTGTTTCCCCATGCTCATTGCTTGCTCATTTATGACTTAATCATAGAGAAACAGCAGGTTAAACTTCAAGTAATGAGTGAAACGGTTGCCTTTACTGCCTTCGCCTTACAGCAAAGCCAGTACATTGCATTTCCAGCCACTGAGCTCTTCCCCTTGTAGCAGAGGTCGCCTGGGTGCGTCGTGTGGCGTCGGACTAGAGGCCAAGCGCTTCAGTCAGGGCGAACATCTCCGTGACCTCAGGGAAACATTTGTGTCAACCTCTGCACTTTCCCCAACCTGCCTCCATTATGTTAGCAAAACACCGTGACAGTGAGCGAAATGACACGATGCTACGAGATCCTGTCAGTATGACGCTGAGAGATACCTGCCTACCTGACAGCTGCATAATGGACCTCCTCTCCCTCTCTCTCTCTCTGTCTCTCTCTCTCTCTCTGTCTCTCTCTCTCTCTCTCTCTCTC
>JAOXYL010000065.1:14748971-14775179 GCA_028564955.1 Terapon puta | reverse complement strand
TCTCTCTCTCTCTCTCTCTCTCTCAGCCATCACGTCACCTTTCCTCGGCCTCGCCCGTTTCAGTTGATACAGCGGTGACTTCACCCTTGCATAATGGAATCCAACCTTCCTTCCCGTCTCTCTTCCCTCTCATCAGCTGCTCACTCTAATTAGATGAGGGTGATTTCAATAAAGTTACTGTCGTCCTCACTCCATTAGTTATATTAACACTCGGATTCCTGCCCTGGAGTTGTCTATCTATCCTTCGCCTTTCACCAAAAGGGGGGGGCCGGTCCTCTTCTTTTCATGGATCTGTGTAACCTAGTTACTGAGGCCCAGCAGGGGAGGCCAATCAATTAATGAACAAAGGAGCCCGCTCACTGAGCAGCGGCGCGAGTCTGGGACTATAAACAGGGCGCTCCCAAAACATGGTCGCTGTCAGTTCGGTGCTCATCTGATGGATGTTGTTTTGCTTTGTTGTTTTGCGAGCGCGTGTCTGTGAGTACTATTTCAGAAGAGTCTAAGACCAGTGGATACCACCGCGTTACCCGCCCTAACACACTGCCAGACAGTATCCAGGAGCTTCTCTTGTTGACAATTAGAGGTGGAAGAAAATTAGAATTTTGTTAGGGAGGCACTCGGAACGCCTTCCGCCACCATTATGTTTGATCATATTTGAGATGCACGTAAATGGGCTGTGGCATTTTTTGGTCACCGTGTCGTGGAAATGAAGCATTTTTAGATGATGTTGTCCCTCAGACAAATATACAGAGTCGGGCTAACAAATTAGGTTCGTGGTCAAAGGTTAAACGTCCATATTCAGTGAATCTGATCAGTCTCCCGGGGTAACAGGCAGATTTGCATCACTCTCTTCTTCTGTCCACCTGTGCTCCCTCACTATCTTTCACCACTTTCTCATCCCTCCCTTTTTTTCTCAATACCTCTTTTCATCCTGTTGAATCCCCCTTTTTGTCCACGCCTCACCTTTTTTTTCCTGCCCCCACATCCCACAGGTCCACCCCACATTCTGTCTTATCTTTCTTCTCTCCAGCCTCCCGCTCTCTCTGTCATCCCCTCTTCTTAATCCGGCTATTCGTCCCCAGTGTTCACCTCCCTGGAGTTTCCAGCTCTGTCTCCCTGTGTGTGAGATCAGGGCGCAGGCTGTTGTAACAAGCTGTTGAATAATGTAAGCACAGGGCTATAGGCCAAAGTTTCAGTTAACCCTTTGATCTCTGATCACACAGTGGGTGAGGCGGACACATCATAAATGACAGCTCGACAGCAGGGCAAAGCAGCCCGAAGGCCTTTTTGCTTCCTTCCTCCTCCAACCTCCACCTAAAGGCTAAAGTTCCCCCATCCGGTTTCATTGTCATGCCCTTTGTAAGCAGGAACACAGTGAGCGTCCCTAGCCTTTGTTATTCTAACATTGATCTATAATTAAAGGGTTAGAAAAGGCGATGCTGAATAATTGATATTGGAGCAAAGATGTCATGGCATCCTGAACCTTATCTTACTCAGTGTTTTTACTTGCAGTGCAGATAAAAGATTTACCAGTTTGCTTTCTTTCTGGGCATCTAGTTCAGTCTGCACTGATTCATTGTGGCAGCGTGCTCTCCACTGACTGAGGAGCTATTATCATTATTTCATTCAGCCTTATTTCACCTTTGTGTATTCCGTGAAGTGTCGAAGCACAAGGCCACGCGCTGTAGAACAGTCGTGTTAAATCCTCAACAGCAGTCAAGTTTGTATGTGTGTGACCAATTTGTATCAATTAACTGAGCGAGTCACGCATTTCCAATCTCAGAAAAGCGTAGCCAGCACACAAGGTCCCATTAACCCTTTGTAATCGATACAGATTCCCCTCTCCTTAAGTGCTTCTAGTTAGCTTTAGAGCCTCATATCCTGAGGCGAGGGTGTATTGATCTGCTGGACTGATTGGAAGTTACCCTTCAGGAGGTGAAGGATAGCAGTGGGACTGGGGATGTTTTGGCAAGAGAGGAAAGAGTGGGTCTCCATGGCTGGATCAACTTACTACTTCCTACCCCCACACACCTGTTACAGCCAGCGGTAGGAGAAAACACACCACCAGTCTGTGTGTGGAAGTGTGTATGTAGGTGTGTGTGCAAATTGACTGTGTGTGTGTTCCTGTGAGTGGAAACGACTGTTTGTGTGCTCAGGAGAGCAAATGGCTGAGAGGCGTAGCAAATGAGAAATGTGTTACATAGGGTTTACGGTGACGGCGTGCGCCTGAACCACATCGACTCTGGCAGCTGCTGGCCTTCTATGGATGGGCGGCAGGAGATGGATTTGCGATTTTACACAGCTAACACACTACGTGACTGTCTTTTTTTTGAGTGGCCGACCCGTAAACCCACCATCGGGCCACATACACATGACCACAAGTAACCGTGCACACATCTACACCCATGAACAGTCATATGTATACACACACCATTAAACTGTCAGTGTGTGTGTGTGTGTATGCTGCAGCACAGTTACATTTAATCCATAACTCTGACAGGTTTTCCTTGAACTGACAGGGAAAAGCATCGCTCTCTCCCCACATAAATACACATATGCCTCTCTCTCTCTCTCTCTCTCTTTCCCCTCCCTCTGTCTCTCTCTAGCACCCATAGCCTGTTTCCATCTCTTTAAAAAAAACAAAAGCAGAGAAATGTTTTGCAAGAGAAATTGTTTTGAGTTCAAAGTGTTGTATTCCATGACACACACCATACATGCAGCCGTGTGGAGGCTTGACCCTGCGCTCAGGACCAGCCACCCCCTCTGTAAACTGATATCTGCGTGTGTGTCGTGTCACGGTAGGATACACAGCAGCTGTACGGGCGGCGGTGAAGAGGGGAAATGGGAAGAGCCAGCGTGCTAGACAGAGCCCAGATAGACCTGTCAGCTCTGTGACACCCACACATGCCTCACCCTCTGGTCCAGGACGAGAACAGAGGAGCGGGAGGGGGGGCAGCAGCTTGGCTGGGGACAGGTAGAGCGCGCTGAGAGTGAAATGGACAGAGTCTCGACCAGCTGCAGAGTTAAGACTGGAGCTGTGAAAGGGAATGACTGCGAGCCGTGGCGGAGCTGTGTTTATTCTGGGGAACGTGGGGAGACTTGAGGAGGAGGGGACAGGAGACCTGGCAGGTACAATGGCTAACAAAAAGTATTCACCCTCCCTTGACTTCTCACAGTGGATATGATTAAGCTTTTTAACACTTATCACCTGATAAAAACTCCATTATGTCAAATTAAAAACAAATCTCTACAGATTAACCTAAAATGAAATACAAATATAAAACAAAAATGGTGATTGCATAAGAATTATCCACATCAAGTTAATATTGAGTTGTCGTTTCAGCCTGGCGGCAGGTTCAGGTATATCTCTGTGGGCACAAGGCTGCATCAGCACACATTGACTTATTACAAAATTGCACAGGCTTGGTCAAGTTTCATGAACTGCAGTTTTAAAGTCCTGCAGTTAATTCTGGATTGGATCGAAGTCCTGGGCCCTTGCTTCTGCCACTTCAAGTGTTGATGCATTTAAAACCAGTCTTTGTAGCATTTGGCTTGTGTTTTGGGTCGATGTCTTGTGGAAACATAAATCATCTGATCAAATCACATTTTTCTATCAAACTTCAGCAGGCTTCCCCCAGAGGTTTTCGCTGTATTTGTTTTACCCTCTACCTCCACAGTTCTTCCAAAGCACGATACTACAACCACCAGACTCCTTAGTGGGGATTGACAAGTTTCTTGGCTCACACCAATTGTAGCATTTAGCACAGTGGCCAAAACGCAATATTTTTGTCTCATCACACTATAAAACCCACTTCAGATTCTCCCACGTGCCTTCTGGAAAATACTAGCTGCAATGTGAGTTTCTTCTAAACAGTTGCTCCCTCTTAGCCCGTGTGCTATAATGCTATGACGGGTGACTCCTCTAGGCAACAGGCACAGTGTCCCCCATCTCTCAGCCATGAGACTCTGCAGGTTCCTCAGAGCTGCCGCACGCCTTCACACTGCTGTCCTTCAATGCGGAGATGCTCCGCTTCTTTTATGGACGGCCTTTTCCTGGCAAATACACAACTGTGCCAGATTTAGCCTGTAATGACTGACCTTACTACAGTGTAAGGGAGAATTCGCTGCCTCTTTTCCTCGTGTTTCCTTGTGTTTGCTGAATATTTCTTTTGTCCTTGTGATGTTTTTTCTCTTCCCAGCATGCAGGTGTATTTAATATTAGTTGTGTGGTTAACATCAGTTTTCGCCCTTTGATTACACACAGCTGCTCTGCTTTCAACTTGTTATGTAATTTCTGAAAACTGCCTGCACTGGTTGTGTGTCATTGAAACACTTGTTCAATGAATTGTTCTGGTTTTTTTTTCTTTGTTTTTTTATATATAAATATCTTTTTTAACTATCGTCACTTGTAACATACACAGGTCATACCCAGCATCAATCTGATCGTTGTTTTAAATCTTGTTTTCAGTTGATTTTAATCTCATGAAAAAGAAAAAAAGCAGTCAAAGGGGGGTTGAATACTGCCACGTTGGAAATCTGGGGAGTATAGTGGAGCCTGACTGTGGTTGTGTCTTAAAAAACCATGACTGAGGCAGAAAGAGCAAGAGAGGAGAAAATCTGGAGCTGAGCTTCAAAAAACACACAGGATTTGTAATGGGATTCATGACTGGGGCTACAATTGGGAGTGTAATTATTGTTATTGCAATAAGCCAATCATGAGGCTGGGTATTTCTCTGCAGCGTGAGTTTTCACACATTAAGTGCCCCAAATTACCACAATAGGGGCACGTGTCAAGTGTGTACTGTTTGTTTATGTAAAGCACATTGTATACAGCCCTCTCAACAAATTTCCACTTCCATCCGTTTATCTGTTGATCTTGATTGTGCTTTGAAAGCAAGCCGATGATTAGGAGCGTGTTTTCATGCAGGAGGGAAAAGAATCCTATCCGTTTGATCTCGCAGGCAAAAATATGGGCAGCACAACAGAATCTCATCTCTTGTGTCAGCTATTCTTCCGCACTGTGATATTCCCATGGGAACACATTTCTGCTGCGCGAATCACAGTCAGATCAGTGCGGGCCGTTTCTTATCTGGACATGAAAGATGGGAAGATGGAAGAGGGGGAGAAGGGAAAGGGAGGGGAGAGGCAGGGCTCCCCTGGGGATGATGATACCTGAAATTCACTGGGCGGCCTCGTGAGTCTAGCTCATCATCATTTCATGAGCAGGTATTGTACTTATCCCTATTACACTCCAAGATACAACCCCTGCTCAGCTGTTTTCCCCTCCACCTCTCCTGGACTGACTGCGCAGATTGGACAGTTACGTTGTTTATGTGTGCACCACAGCCCGTGTTACAGCATGCCCGGGGATTTTATTATTAGTGTGATAGTGTTTTCTCTCTTTTTATTCATCTGCGGTCATCGCAAGCGGGCGTCGGTTGCTTGATAGCATCTCTGGTTCACGTCAGGTCAGCAAATTTGTTATTGCTGCCCCGCTGCAGGTGTAAAAGTCTTAATAAAACTGTTGTGCTTTAGTCAGAGATTCCGCAGAGCCCGGGATGGGTTTTTCTCCACTGAATAGGCAGTTGATTTGATCGGCGGACCCTGCAGCATGAAACCACGCCGACAAGTGCTGTTATCTCTACTTGCCCCCTTCCACTCAGAAACAGCACCCCGCCCCTCCCTCCCTCCCAACTCCCACGCTCCCACATACACACAAGGAGACGCTCTATACACGAGCAATATGACTTTCACCTCTGAGTGATGTCCATTGTCTGTATAAGGAGAGAGCCATTACGAATCCTCAGTCCCAACAGAGACATTGTGCTGCCCGCCATGCTCCCTTGTCCTTCAGCAGAGTCCTGAGATGACAGTAGATAAACAATGGGAACAAACAGTCACTCCCACCAGCATTGATCTGGCTCCCTGAACCCCGCCACCCCCCCCACCCCAGCCTGCTCTCACCAACAACGCCACATTGATTCCACCTACACTCAATTTATATGAAAGCCCCCCTCTTGCCCCACCTCCCTTCTCTACCAGGACTGACAAAAATGATAAATGACCAAACCCTTCCTCCCTCTGCCGCCACCTCCCTGTGTCTCGCGCTGGCTGTCCGAGCCACTACAAGCCTATTTCTTCCAGTAGAAATCGAATAGAGTGAGCTTGCCCCTTTTCTCCAAAGTGTTTTTTTTTTCTTTTCTTTTTTTCTTTTGCAGGAGGTTATGGGATTTTTCACTGCTTCTGAGTGCCTCCTCTAATTTCCACGTATGAACGTCACCAGCATAATTTCCACCCTACAGGACATCCATATGCATGATGTCAAACCATCTAAAAGGCCAATGAAGCAGATTAAGTATTTGAATGGCTCACACCGTTGGATCTCCTCTCGCAGTCTGCGGTGTCACTCAAAAGAGGAAATCGTATGCAGAGCCTCAAAGAGAGGGGGTCAATTATTTCTCCCTCTCATTGGCCTAATCAGTCCATTCTCTCTCGTTATGTATCTGATTAATCTGCCTGCCGTGTAACCGCGCGAATTAGGCTGCAGTTAATTCAGACATGACACCTTGGCTATTTTTCGGGTCTGTCGTCATTTGCACAAAGATGTTTGATTGTCAGTCTTAATGGAGTTTCAGATTACTCCAGTATTGTTGTGTATCTGCTCCCTCTCTGTCCCTAATAAAAGCCTGCTGTATACAAATGACGTCTTCCTTTCGTCTCAACTGTATTTTATTGTACAGATCCAGTGTCCCCATGCCTGTAAATGGGGCACAGAGTGTCTATAAATAGATATACTGTGGTAGCAAGCTGCCAGTGGTTATCAGGGGGTTGTGTGTATGTATACGTGCTTTTTATGTGTTGCATGGAGGCGATCAAGTCTATTGATGAAGGTTTTGGTTCCACCATCGCAACTCTACCCCACTACCCAGGGGAGCGATACCTTTGAGGAAAGTCTCCATTTCGCATCTCTGCGCCACAGCTCCCTAATGACCCTTCCTCGCTTCATCTCCACCCTGCCACATTTTCCCCCCATGGCTCCCACAGCTCATCCACACTACTTTTCACACTGTGAGGTAATCCATTTTACACTTCCCCGCCGCTCTTGGGCTCCCAAACCTCCCGTTTTCCTTTAGATCGGGGATCTCATGCGGTAGAGATCATCTGAGATGAGAGAGACTCTGAGAGTGCCATGTATATTTCATTCTCTGCCCTGTGTTTTTATTCATCTCTGCTCTAATCGTCCACACATAATATGAATGTGTAATCATGCCATTATGCCTGTGCCTGCTCTGGTCATCGTCATGGAGGATGATAGGTGTTGATAGGATCTGACGTGATTCCCCTAATGGAAGTCTAAGGGCGGGATCTCGCGCTGTCTTGTGCTGAGTATACAGTATAGTAGTGGTACAAAAATGCTCAAATCTTCTTTAATTGTCATTGAACACACTTTAGCTGTCTTCCCATTCTATTCATAATTGTTCTTAGGAAAAGATGGCTCTCCCTTGTCTGGATTTAAAGACGAGGCTATACCTCTTTGTCCCATTACTGTGTCAACGAATAACATTGCAATCATTTCAATTACGACAGCAGCGGGACCGAGGTCTTCAAGTAGGGCCTTGAGATGTAATTGGAGGGGCATGGGCGAATTGAGGAAAGGCATTTTTCTTCTGTGAAATTGCCTCAGTCTTGGGGACAGTAAATTGAGGTGCTGAAAAATGATGTGATAATTCAGCCGCATGGTTTGGTAGAGGAAATGGTCTGAAAGTCACTTTCTGGAGAATTAGAAGGCAAAACTACATTTCCCTCCCGAGTCCTCTGTCCTTCACGCAGTGGCATGAAATGAATTGATGAGACAGAGGGAGAGGGAAGTGTCGGTGTAAATGTTTGCAGCTAAAATGAAGCTGCCTGCCTGCGCATTCAGATTGGCTGAAGGGTGGGAGGCGGAAGCCAGAGTGAAGATTCGCTGCCGCGTTCCACACTATTTCACAGCCTAAGCCTTTAATCGCAGCAGCCACAATGGATGCATAAAATGGAATTCAAATTTCAGATTGATTGATTCTATATTGATGAATGCCAAGGCTGGCTTAAGGAAGAGAAAAGGGAGAACCTGCGACTGTAGCTTTTTAAATGTAACCTCTTTAAGAAGGCGAGTCCTTGCTCCTCTCATGTGCCTGTTTGTTGCTTTAGATGTGCTTCAAAAGAAATATGAAAATTCTTGCTTTTTGAAGTTTAATCTCTCGCAAGACAGGGTAGGAGGCTGAATGCAAATACAGAAATTTGATTTAGCTCTGCTCCTTGCTGCTAGTGGGGAATTCCAGCACAGCGGTCTTGTGGCTGTTGAGGATGGTCACGACACCTCTAAAACTGCGGTTTCGAAGTTTGTTGCCCCTGGATTTATGTAGAAGCGCATGCACCTTTTTCAAAACAGCAGTAAAGATATACAGCATTTCAACCCATCTCTCGATATAACGGTCAGTCCTCGCCTTCATCACTCTATTGTGTCTCCTTTCTTAATCCCTTCAAGGCACCTCACACAGTAACAGAGCTGGCATAAGCACATTTGGTACTGTTTGCGGTGTCGAGATTAACAGGATTATAGATTAGGGATTACATCAGCGCCATTCTTACCCATTTAACCTTGACCCATGCCCCGGTGTACAACGCGTATGGTAAAACGGCACTTGTTTTTGTGTTTTGTAAGGCCCAGAGTGTTTGCACAAGAGCTCAGCGGTGTTTGTTCAGGAATAAACGCAAACAACGCCAACGTGCTTTTGTGGCGAGGTGATTTCTTTTAGTTTAGCTAGGTCTTCTAATGAGCCTCTCGGGTCCGATTTGCCATCAAGGTCACTTCGGTATGCGCCCACTGACAAAAACCAAAAAGTGACAACAACAGTAGCCTTTTGATGAGTGTCGTATGGATTACTGCCCTCCCTCTATTTCCTTCTGCGCAGTTTCCATGCCTCTGAGCACATCGCAACTCTGGCGTTTCCATGGAGGACGTGCGGTTGCCAAGGCCTGTGGTGATTGAACACAGAGGGTCATCGTTTATTTCTGTCATTCAGTGGCAAGGGGACAGAGGGAGGAGTTGGGGTGGGGGGTGAGAGAGAAGTGGGGTGGGGTGGTCCTTTTTTTTTTTTTTTTCTTTTTAAGTTTATTTGTCGAAAGGGATCACCTACGGCCAGGCCCGACTCTGCTTGACAGTGTTAATGTACTGACTCTCCCTCACGAGCCCTGGGACACTTAGTCTCATTCACACTTTTAAAAAGAAGTGCAACAGCAGTGCAGGGGAATGGAGGGGAAAAGGGGAGTATGGTGGGGACGGCGGCAGGACGTGTGTGTGTGTGTGAGGCTACATATGGTCGACCTTAGTGTTGTTTACCCAGAGAGTTGTTACAGCTGAGGACCAGGCACCCCCCCCTCCTCGTTCCTCATCGTCTCTCATTAATCTAGCAGTATGGTTCTGGCCTGCTTCCCGTGATGTAGAGGGAGCAGGTTTGAGTGACCACCCACCCCGAGGAAAAGCATTAGCCTGTCCTCTCGGCCTGCTATTGTTTATGCCCCCCACTTCATACTGTCACCATCTCTCAGCTGCTATAAAATAATGCAGGGAATATTTTAATTGATGTTTTCAGAGCCCTGAGATTGATGGTCGCCCGAGGGGTGAATTTCTCGCTCATTTCTGCCACCAATCTGTTTTTTCTTTTCTCTCTCTCTCTCTCTCTCTCTCTCTCTCTCTCTCTCTCTCTCTCTCTCTCTCTCTCTCTCTCTGTCTCTCTCTCTCTCTTCCAAGGCTTGTCAAGGTAGTCAGTCATCTTGTCCTCTCCCCTTCTTTTGTCTCCCCTTTTCCCACTCATGTTCTCTTCTACCTTTGCCACTCCTTTTAAACACATTTCCTCACGTTGCTCTGTCTGCTACATCCATTTAGGGAGATTTTCAGTCCACATGTGCAATTACAATGCTCATATTCGGTCTGCGCTCTTTCCATCGTCGAGAATGAAAAGGCTGGTTATCAGATACGCATTAGTCTCCATCCGCCTTTCCCCTTTTTATGCATGAGCTAAGACACCGACTCTTTGGCAGACTGAAACACCAGCACCTTTTGGCGACTCTTTACCTTACGGATATGTCTGCCGGCTATACCTCTCATCGGCTTCTGCTAAACATGAAATATTCATGTTTTCCTTTCTTCCTCCTCTGTGTGTTTGCGTCCGTTATTGCGGAGGATGGAGGACGGAGATGTTTGTGGTCGTATCTTGGCCTCTCCTAAGGTATATATGGCACAGAGTGTAGAAGACGCATTAGGTGAGATGGGTGCGCAGACATTTGAGATCCATTAGCCATTATTCTGTTCAGTCAGTGCTATATCCCCTCTCCCATTATAGTCTAATGTGTTGTACTCTCTGTTTAGCTGGCTTGATCTCATACCTGCAGCTTCACACTCCCAGGCCTCGAGCTTTCCCCTCTCCTTGCATCAGCTGCTCCCCCTACTCAGGCCTTCATGCCCACCATCTCCTTCCTTCCTTCCTTCCTTCAGTTGTTGCCCTTTATATCTTAGTCTGAAGGTCAACATTAGGAGGCGTTCATCGCTGCCTCGTGTTGGGCAAGAAGTGGTTTTATTTTATCTTTCTTTCTTTGTTTCTGTGCCCCTACTCTGTTTGTGTTGTGTCGCCATTTAATCTGCCTCAAAGCCATATATGTCGACAGCGTCATTAAGAGTCCCAATCTAACTCGTTTTGTCCCTTCAGATGGAGATAACTAATCATTAGCAGAGAATGGCTTTAATATCGCCTCATTCTTAAAGCCAAGCTGGATGGTATGCATTTGAAATCATTATCACATTATTGATGGTTATTTTCCTATCAGTATAAACTCAAACTCTCCTTTGTATAACCAAAGCCCAGTGGCATTTTTGAACATTAGTAGCTCTCGGGTGCAATGTCTTCATTGTTGGTGGCAGCGCAGCGAGAAATGCAGTAGCGCACCTGGAAATCCACAGAATAAAAAAGCAAACAAATCAGGTTTTCAGTTTTTAAAAATCACACTTTGATATTGATTAATCATTTAACATTTTCTTTTTTACTGTTTCTTGAATATCTGTGTTTTTGGTATATTGTGATGGGTGCTTTACACTATTTTCATTTCACGCTTCTCAACTAATGAAAGTGATTGAAAAAATAGCCAACAGATTGCTCAGTAATTAAAATAGCCTGTAGTTGCAGCCTTTGATTCTACTGAAAGCTAGTGAGTGGTGACATTTTGTTACTGGCCATCCTTCATAAGTGGAAATTGCTGGTGAGACACCTCATCATTGGAAGTTTTATTTTTAATTCTATAAGTGCCAACGTGAGTCCTCTGCCCAGAAGACCTGAAAAAAAAGTGTCAGTCCTCGGCTTAGTGTTAAAAGTTGTCTCCCCTGCTTTCTCTTCTGCTTCACTGTTTCCAGCAGGAGTCACTTCCTGTGGCTAATCATACTTTGATATGCCATGGCACGAACCCTGGCTTCCTCAGAAATGAACAAACAAGGTACCGGGGGGGTCTTCAAGCAGCTCGGGCTGTTGGTTTTTGTCTGCTCCGCTGCGATACATTCTCTGAACGCCCACTGTTCTTTCACGGCCTCTCTTTACATTAGACTCTGCCTCCCTGTGAAGAGGAAATTTGGACACGACTCAGAGGAAAAAGAAGTGTGATTTCTTCCGCCACGCTCGCAGGGAGATTTAAGGCATCCTGTTAAGCTTAGCTGGAAGGCTGGAGGGGGCAGAGCTGCTCGCCAGAATGCTGACCTTGATTACATTAAAGGGACACTATATGGGCTTTTTCTTCTTTTTTTTTTTGCCCCACATGTAATATTGTGTGCACATGAATGATAACTCAGAGGATTATCTGTATGGAGTTAGAAATAAGATATATGATGTGAAGTTTATCTCCTATCATGCTGCAAAAGATCAATAATTTATTGATGGCAATGCTATCAGACGGATTATGGCCCATAGGAGACACTGTGCAGAGCGTAATATGGCCACTCTTGTATTTTTAATGTTATTCACCTTTAATTAAACTTCGGTTTATAGTGTTACTGATAAACCCTTTGATGGCATTATCAAATCCATTTTATGTCTGATTTGTGTCTGATGAGTCGTGATGGGTTTGGTGGTCACTGTTTAATGTCTTTGGGTTGAGAGGGCTGTGACTCTGCTCTAATGGGCGTCTAGGGTTTTATAAAGCATTGTGTGAGTGCGTGTGCGCTCACCTCCATAGCTCTCCAGCTTAATGGACAGAGTATTTCCTTGCAAAGGTAATGATGCTGTGTCTCGTTCCTCCACCAGGACTCTAAATGGAGAAATGATGTTTTTGTAAGTGACTAGCTCACACCACTCTCATGCTGCGTCTTGTACTCTTCACACTTGGCTTGATGGAGATTGACTTAAGGACTGGTATATTATGATAGGCCTGCAGAGGGTATGGGGATGTATATTGAGTGTGATAATGATGAGGGGGAGATCCCACTGTTGCTGTGTCTGTCTGTCACCGTCATTTTTGGACCAGTTCCTTTCTGTTGACTTGCTCTTCTCCCCCCTTATCCCGCACTCCACGTTCGTCTCAATACTGTTGAGGATTTGAGGGAAATAGAAGGAGAGTGTCCCCGCGGGTGATGGCTTCACTTGTATGCAGTCACACAGTCCTACTGGACTGAATCGAGAATTGGCTCGCCCTAAGGCTTTGTTGTCACTCACATTCTGCCTATTGATTGTGTGGAGGCTGCGTGAGCGAGTTATTTTGTGTGTGCGCGTGTGTGTTTGTTTTGCGCACACAGGGGTTAGGTGTGTGTTTGTGTGTAGGGGGAAATTGGCAGCTCTTACTTTGTGTAGGTGAATGCAAGGACTACTTTGGAGTGAACTTTTGGAGCGTTGGCACCGGCAGTATACACACATCTCCCACACACCACTAAATCCCACACAACAAAGGAATATGTTTTGTTCTATAGGAGCTGATATTGCGTTTTCAGATTTTAACAGTGTTTTCCTCTGTCTCTCTGTGTTGTTTTGTTTTTTCTTCCTAGGACGGGAGATTCGATTCTGAGGGAGTGGTGCTGCTGAGATGACATGCGTGACCCTACTTTTCTCCAGAGATCATTCTCCAATCAAAAGAGAGGAGCGAAATCTAACCGGGACATGGTTGGCAGGTTCACATGATGGACAGGTGATGGAGTCTTCCATCATCTTTCTTCACCAGTGACTCGGCCTGCCAGCCCTCCCTCTGAGGCGTAATTGTGTACCAGCACTCCAAGGCCCCCCACTTCTCTGCCATGGTGACATAAGCAGCGCTGCAATATGAGGGAGAGCCAACGTGAGACCGTCTCATTTCTTTCTCCAGTAGCTGCTGCAGCTGCTACCTTGACACCGTTCGTATTTAGCCCCACTTTTCTGTGAAATATCCCTCCTCACCGTTTTCTACGCACACCGTGAGAGACTAGTCCCCCAAGGCGTGCTTGCTGGACCGGTGGGGCGGAGCGGCGTGGCGTGAGACGATGCTGGGATGCGTGACACGAGTCCGTCGGCTGGTCCGTCTCCTCCCCCTGCAGACTTCCCTCCTCCTCCTCTTCCTCTTCTGCACTATCAGCGTCTTCATCTCTGCCTATTTCCTCTATGGCGTCAAGCGCGAGCTGGAGCCATCGGGAGGGGGCGTGTCTGGGGCCGAGGGGGCGTCCGCTGACTCAGACGACCCGAGGGTCACCCCGTCCCGGCTACTACCCCTGCGGAGCGTCTCAGGGGGGCCCGGGGTGGATCCTGGAGGTACCAGGACTGACCCTGTGGTTCTAGTGTTTGTGGAAAGTCAGTATTCTCAACTGGGTCAGGAGATTGTGGCCATCTTGGAGTCTGGCCGATTCAGGTACCGGACTGAGATCTCTCCCGGTAAAGGGGACATGCCCACGCTGACAGACAAAGAGAGGGGGCGTTTCACACTAGTGATCTATGAGAACATTCTCAAGTATGTGAACTTGGACGCTTGGAACCGAGAGCTGCTGGACAAATACTGTGTGGAATATGGAGTAGGCATCATTGGCTTCTTCAAGGTTAGGACAACACCACACTCCCCCTACCCCCCCTCCTCTCACTCACACCTTCTGCCCTGTCCATCTGGCTCTACTGTCTCTAAGGAGATGGGATTCGCAGGGTTGGAAAGACCTGCCTGGTTCAATATCACTCAGTCCCACTGCACCATTTCTCTCATGTTCTATCCATTTCTTGTTTTTCCTCTATTCTGCAATCTGGCCTCCCTCACTCTGCTTGCCCAGCCTCTTGTTTCTCTTTACTTGTTGTGTCTTCTCTGTTTTAATTTCTCTAAAGTCCTCAGCCTCTGCACCTCTCTCTCTCTCTCTCTCTCTCTCTCTCTCTCTCTCTCTCCCTCTCTCCCTCTCTCTCTCTTCCACTCTCAGTAATCCCTAGCTGAGCCTGTTTGCCCAAGGCCTGTTTTCGGGTCTTATGGTTTCATCTCTGAGCCATGGAAAGAATATAGAAAGAGATGTGGGGGCACGGATGGTGGTGCAGTGATGTTAGGCGGTGTAGGTGAAGGTTAGGAAAGAAAGCCTGGTGGGATTTATTGTCTATTGGGAGAGGAGGAAGTAGAGCGAGGATGCGCATCCCAATGACCTGGACACACAACGCTGCCGCTCCGCTATCTCAGCTGAACTGTTTGCAGCAACTGATATCTTGGAGCTTATTACAAAAGTCTGTATCAGCATGTACATCGGCTGATAAGTAACCAGAAACTGCAGAATGAGAAAAAATTATATTTGTTGGTGCATAGCCTGTAAAACATAAAAATACTGATGCATTACAATGAAGTATTATACCACCACTTCAATACAGTTCTGGGTGTTGATAGGAAGAAGGCAATAAAATACAAATTCCTTGATTTTTGTAGTTCTGATGGTGATGATGATTAGTAGTGGTAGTGGTGGCAGTATTGCAGGTTGACATACAGCAGTGGAAAAACATCTAATGTCAACAAAATGCAAGGATTTTAGATTATCGGCTCATATACTGTTCGGTTCCTTTCAAATTTCCTCAAAAATCCAGTGTTAGTCGGGCTCTTCTTTGCAAGTCACAATGAAAGAACTGCAAATCAGCAGCCGTCATGTGAACACTGCACAGTGCGTGTCAGTGTTAACGTTATGTTTCTGTATCCAACACCCACACACACTTTGTGGTAAAGTTTTCCATTAGACTTAAGCAAAAGTGCAGGAGAAAGTAGGACTTGTGTATCCGCAGCAGTGGAGATGTGAGAGAATCGGAGAATGACAAATTTGGGAGGGGGAAATTTCAATGAATAATCACTGAACCCGCAGTCTTTGAATCTTAGAGGACACTGCAGGAGGCTATTCATTTTGACTGCAATCTCGGGGCATAGCAGATTGAGCATAGCAGGTAGAAGCTGCCTCATGCCTTCACGTTTGAGTAGGCCTGACATTCCTTATTTCACACATGATAGGAGAAATTGTGGAATTATATCCAATACATTTCTGTCTTCATCACTCTGGTGTGATGAATCTCTTGTCTCTGTCTCTCTGTTCATCAGGCCAATGAAAACAGTCTGCTCAGTGCGCAGCTGAAAGGCTTCCCCCTCTTTCTTCACTCCAACTTGGGCCTGAAAGACTGCACAGTGAACCCCAAGTCCCCGCTGCTCTTCATCACTCGATCCGGGCAGCCCCTGCCAGGCCCCCTTCCCGGGGACGACTGGACTGTTTTCCAATCCAACCACTCAACGTACGAGCCCGTGTTACTGGCAAAGACCCAATCAGCTGAGAGTGTCGCGTCGATGGGGCAGAACGCTGCTCTGCTCCCATCTGTGGTGCAGGACCTGGGGCTCCACGATGGCATCCAGAGGGTCCTGTTCGGTAACAACTTGGTCTTCTGGCTGCACAAGCTGGTGTTTGTGGACGCTGTGGCCTTTCTGACAGGGAAGAGGCTCTCTCTGTCCCTGGAGCGCTACATCCTGGTGGATATCGACGACATCTTTGTGGGCAAAGAGGGCACACGCATGAAGGTGCCTGACGTTAAGGTGAGTTTGTGCATGTGTTTCAGAGTGGAAAAACTTTGTCGGAAGAGAAACTGAACCCACTTACGTATTCATCAACCAGTGTTTTTCAACACCCCTTTGCTGAAATATAAAAATTGCCTCACACATAGCGCGCGCTATCCTCTGCCAGTCAAACAGAAACCCCTTCTTCTCGCTCCTCTTCTCTTTTTGAATGTGTTCGTCCCAGTAGGCCGCTCAAAGCTGACAGGCCCCACTGCTCACACTGTCACAGAAGCTCCATAGTAATGAATATTTCAGGGGCCCAGAGACATACAAAGAATGTTGAAAAGCCTCCTTGCCTGCGTCCCCTCAGAGCAGAACAGACCCCCCTCACATGTGGAGGCAGAGGGTATAAGAAAACATTATGGAAGAAGCATCAAGGCCGCCTCACTGGCAGCGCAACGGCAAGCTTTTAGGAACGAATCACACCCTGACAAGACGGTGGAATCTGAGAAAGTGAGAGGGTGTGTGGTGGGAGTCTCATCCAGCATAGAGATCAAATGAAACAAACACCCGAATCAGAGGAGAGAAAAATATCAAACAGAATGAAGGAGAGGAGTGAGGCAACTGGGAGTGGATGTTGGATGTTTACCGAAAGAAACTTGCAGAATGAAATATGTATGTGGGCACGCATGTGCCCGGGTGTTCACGCTTCCTCATTAATGCACTCGTGCACCAGTATGAGCACAACGTGCACTGACTCACTCTCCTTTCCTCCCACTGTTTCAGGCCTTGCTGGAGACACAAAGGGAGCTGCGCACCCATGTGCCCAACTTCACCTTCAATCTGGGCTTCTCAGGGAAATTCTTTCACGCTGGTAAGCTGCAGCCTGTGAGGAGAACCTTTGCTACTGTTAACTCGCGCAGAGATAAGAACATGAACTAAACGGAGAGAGATAACACTTCTGAGATTGTAATGTTTTCATTCACATTATTTTAATTTCTTCTTCTCCTTCATGCCCTTTCTTCTACTGTTTGTCTCACACATGCTTCACTCTAATGTTTGATTTTTTTTTCTCACTCTGCCTCTCTGACTTTCATTCCCTCCCTTTCATATTGCTGACCTCATTTCACCTTTGCCTCCGATTCCTCTTTGTCCATTTTTATCTCTTTCATTTCCTCCTCACGCATCACCCTCCTTTTTCTGCTAACCTCCGTCCTCCCCTCCTTTACGATTTTATCCACCCCCTCCGTCGTGCCCAGGATCTGATGAGGAGGACCTGGGAGACGACCTGCTGCTTTCCTACGTGAAAGAGTTCTGGTGGTTCCCTCACATGTGGAGCCACATGCAGCCCCATCTATTCCACAACCAGTCCGTGCTGGCCGAGCAGATGTTGCTCAACAAGAAATTTGCCATGGTGAGTCATGGGGACGGGGATCACTTTTCCTGAGCGCTGTGGTCAGAGCTGTCCTTACTTGTTCTATCCTCTTTGTTTAAACAGGCGATCCTTAGGCGGGGTACATATAGATATTTTTTCTTTTATTTTTAGACTGTAAGATTTCAGTCCTTGTTGATTGGCAACACCTGCGGTTGCCGAGGTAACTGCAAATGTAATTTAATGCCACAGCAAACACTATTTGATCAGCCACTTTGTCTGGAATACAACAGCAGAGAAACTGATAAACCTGTTTACAGTGTGGCAAAACAAACACATTTTGGGTAAGCAGTCGCCATCAATGCTCAATCCAGCACGTGAATGGTGGACTCCGCCAATGCCAACCATAAATGTGATTGAAAATAGGGATTGATTTTACAAGGATCTTAGGGATTATATCGTACAGGTAGCTTTAATGTGTACGCAGTTGCATAGGTGTTGAAGAATCTTCCTTTTTGTTCCTCCTAAGTCTCACTCATGTATTTTCATCCTCTAGGAGCATGGGATCCCCACCAACATGGGCTATGCTGTGGCACCCCACCACTCCGGTGTTTACCCTGTCCACATGCAGCTGTACGATGCTTGGAAGAAGGTGTGGGGCATCAAGGTCACCAGCACAGAGGAATACCCGCACCTGAAGCCAGCCCGCTTCCGGCGAGGCTTCATACACAGCGGCATCAGCGTAAGCCCACTTCTCACACACCGCGAGCCTCCGCAAGGCCTCATTATCTCGTTACCTCTGGCCCGTTGCTTCCCCTCCGCTCCGCTTCTTAACATCCATTACCTTTCCGGCCAATAATCCCTTTCAGGGTTCTCTTTCTCCATCTACATATTCTATCCTTCATTCATTAATGATCTCTCCATCTGCACCTCCTCCAGTTCTTTTGTACTTACTCTCTTCTCATGGCCGGCAGTTAGTCTCCATGCTGCGTTCATCCATCATTCCCCCCCTTTCCTCTCCATCTCTGCTCTCCTTAAGTCCTGTCCCCAAAGATGCTGAGCAGAATCTTATTTTCATTTACCATACATCACAGAGGAAGCACAAGTCCTGAGAAAGGCAATCATCTCATTAGTCTTCCTGAGCCGTTTCATTCTTCCGCAGAGGGTGAGACGATAACACCCGAGTCAAGTGAAGCAGTCTTTCCTGAGACACCTGTCTGAGCCATGCTGCGTAGCAGGCCCTGGCACCCTAACGAAGACCGACATCTCTAGCAACAGCATAGCAAGTGTCTGCGCCAATCACTAAAATGTCAACACCACCAAAAGACTGCACTTTATTCAGCTCCACAGCGCTGGCCAGGGCTGAATAATATAGTGATGAGAGCAGAATTAAAGTCAAATTGATTACATTAAAGGGGTTCAAAAGAAGGAGCGGAGGGGATTTTATCTATTCCTTTCCCAGGTTGACCTTCACCACTGATAGGAAACAGTGCAGCCGCAGTCCAGTGGCTTTGTAGTGTTGGCATTCAGTCGGCCTGTGTGGTCTCAGAGCTCTATTCCCGTCCTTGAGATAGTGCAGTCTGAATGGACAGTCTCCACTGCTTACAGATGATTGATATTCAGTTCCCCAGACACTCCAAACTGTAAACGCATTTCCATGAATTTCCATATAGACTCAGAGTGAATAAGAGGTTTGCTTTGGCTAGATGAGCTGCATAATATGAATGTTATTGAAAGCAAACAATGTGTGGGGTAACTGCCTGGAGTACTGACAGCTCTGCTCTCAGTGGAGGGCTGATGGTGTGTTTATTTGTGTGAATGCATTTCTCTGTGATTTTTTTTTTCTTTTTATCCATGTGTGTGATTTTTTTTCCCCCTTGTTTTTGCCCTTTTGCTTAGATGACTTTGTGTTTGTTTATATCACAGGTGCTGCCCAGGCAGACGTGTGGTCTTTTCACACACACCATCTTCTATAAAGACTACCCAGGCAGCCCGAATGAACTGGACAAGCTCATCAACGGAGGAGAACTCTTCCTCACTGTTCTGCTGAACCCTGTGAGTCAAATGCACATCCATGCAGCGCAGCTTTTGTCTTGCACATTTGGAAACCCATTTAGCTGGTGGTGTAAATTGAGATTTAAACAAGGACCAGGACAATGACAAGTCTGTGACTCAAACAATCACGGCTGCATCGTGCTCTCTCCTTTTATGCTACAGTGAAAGCTCCTTTTTATTGAAGCCTGACAGTTTTTTTTTTGTTTTTTTTTTTAAAAAAAGCTTGTATGCATCAGCATGTTTTGTTTGATGACTTTTATTAAATTTATTTTAGCGTCATCTGGCATTGTCTGCAGATAATTGTATTCTTTTCTCAACTTTTTAAAAACTAAACCATGCCCAAACTATGGAATAAGCGCCCCTTACTTTAAGCGTTTTCATTTTTTGGTCTTTCTCAGATTCAGTTCTCCATAAAGCAAATTTTAGAGCCTGAAAGGGGAAGTGCTCTCATGTTTTTTAGCAGCTTCTCAGTGACATTTCCTCTATTAAGAGAAAGATGTACTTGATGCATTAGTGATGATTAAAGCCAATCGTGTTTTAATGTTTACACAGGCACCTGACTATTGTTTAACAGTTGAGTTGCCATGATGAGACAGTTAAAAAACTCCAAGTAATAGGGTTAAAATATGCGCAGGCTTGCTTTTTTATATGACAAATATAACACATTTAGATACAGAAGTTATTATGCATGTCAGAAGGTAGAAAACAAACAATATGCCAAAAATATTTGGCATTTTCTGTCCATTGACAAATCAGTTTACCTTTACCAATTTTTTCCTTTTTCCTTGAGTTTACCTTCACCCACTTAATCACATCTTACTCCCTCCTTCCCATTCACAGATTAGCATCTTCATGACCCATCTGTCCAACTACGGAAATGATCGCCTCGGCCTGTACACCTTTAAAAGCCTGGTGATGTTCATCCAGACTTGGACCAACCTGAAAATGCAGACTCTGCCACCTGTGCAGCTGGCTCAGAAATACTTCAGCCTGTTCCCTTCGGAGAGAGATCCTCTGTGGCAGGTAAGAAGAAGATGTTGTTGATGATTTATTCATATATTTATTGAATATTTTATTTGTTTGGCACTAAAGCCAACATTTTCAGTGCAGCATGTGTATGACCCAACATATATTTTATTAAAAGCATCTCCTTTTGTTAACTGTATTTCTTGAAGAGCATTCGAGTAAACAAAGGTCAACGTGCCCTTTCTTGCATTTTTAAGTGTGCGTGTTTGTTATAAAGAAACCAGGCTTAGAACAAAGGATTGTTTATCTTTTCATTGCTACAGGATCCTTGTGAGGACAAAAGGCACAAGGACATCTGGTCTAAAGAGAAAACATGTGACCGTTTCCCCAAACTGCTCGTCATCGGGCCTCAGAAGACAGGTGAGACGTGGTGCTTTAACACCCCCTACAGGAGGAATATGAGCATTATGAAATCTGAAGTTCGCCATTCACTTCGACGCGGACGTTGAAAGTAGTTTGAATGTAGTTCTAATCATTTCTTTGAAAATCAGCTATAGCAGATTGTGATTGTTTTTTTGCTGCTAATTATTTTGTGTATCATCACTGTACTTTTAATGGATCAACCCCTGAAACCTCTTGCTCATTTCCTCCTCTTTTATCATCCTTTTCCTCATCCTCAACACCTCCATTTTTCTCCACCTCTCAGGGACGACAGCACTCTACCTGTTTCTCGGCATGCACCCTGATCTGACCAGTAACTACCCCAGCAAGGAGACCTTTGAGGAGATCCAGTTCTTCAACGGGCACAACTACCACAGAGGCATTGATTGGTAAGAAATGTCACAGACACACCTCAGTCTCATCATTGCATTTAAGGTTAGGGTTGCATGATTCAGAAATGCAGACAACATGCAAGTATCGGATTGCATTAAAATTAATCCTAGCAAGGTCATTAACTATTTTTTTGAGATTCGGTTTACAAAGAAACAAGGAAATGCCATTGCTGCTGACAATTTTTCAAGTATTCGAATCGAGTTAAAGTACTTCTATTTGTGCGTAGAGCATGTGCACACGTTTGAGGTCCGCGTCCCAGTGCAGCAGACCCCGGTTCGGATCCCAGACATAACTGTGTCATAAGCCAGTTAATAAGTGTTTGAAAATGTCAAATAGCACTTGTGGTTGTCCTGGTTCTAAAAAACAGACTCACCATAAGGCTCAATAAAACTGGAATCCTCTGAATCTTGAATCAGGTTTTTACTTTTCATTTATAGTAATTTAGGTGAGATACTGTGCAGAGCATTTAAAAATGACAAAAACCTGAAAAAAAGTTTCAAGTTTATTCTGAATTTCTCATTAAATTTCAGACCCTAGAGATGTTAAGAGTGTTTTTATTTAATGCAAATCGAGAATCAATATGCAAATGGTGTCGAGACCCCACAGAACAACAAATCTGCTCATTAGTGGAACAGACCAGTAACACAATTAACACCTATTTGGTTAAGAATTCACTATTTTTATGTAGGTTTAATTGATTTGAAATTTGCATCGTTGAGAAGCTTCATGCATCACAGCATGGAGAGTCCAGTACATAATTGTCTTGGCAGGCTTGAAGTTTTGTGAATGGGCTGCCCAAATATCAACATTGTGCTGTGTTGCTAGATGTTTTCTCTCTCTATTTTTTTTCTTTTTTTTTATGAGGTTACAAGCTGTTGCACATGGGCGATCACCCACACAGTGCACAGGGAAATTATCCTTATCTACAGAGAGCAAATTAGACCAGATGAACTCTGGCTGCACGTAACCCTTTGTATGTTTGTGGTTGTGTGTTAGGTATATGGAGTACTTCCCTCTGCCCTCCAACACCAGTTCGGACTACTACTTTGAGAAGAGTGCCAACTACTTTGACTCTGAGGTGGCTGCTCAGAGGGCTGCAGCACTCCTGCCCAAAGCCAAGATCATCACCATCCTCATCAACCCAGCGGACAGAGCTTACTCTTGGTACCAGGTCTGTCCACCGTGCAACAGATTGGGGGGGAAAAAAGTCAATGTTTTCGACTGCTCCTCATATAAATGACTCCCTTTTCCCTTTTCTTTCTGCCCACAGCACCAAAGAGCCCATGATGACCCAGTGGCGTTAAAATACTCCTTCCATGAAGTCATCACCGCAGGCCATGACGCACCAGTCAAATTACGGGTCCTCCAGAATCGCTGTCTGGTGCCGGGCTGGTACGCCATCCACCTGGAGCGCTGGCTCAACTACTACCACTCCAGCCAGGTACTATGGTTGACTGCAGTCCATGAACAAATACCAATAAGTAATTCAGACCAGCTCAAGTCAGGACCTAAATCAAGCTTTAACGGTGCCTTGCAGGTATTTTTCAGTCAAGGTTTGGGGTAACGAAAGCTAGTTTACTCTTTTATGCAGTCCTTACGGGCAGGGTTTAAATCCACCTCATCATGAGATAAAAGCGCCACCCTCAAGGGGCATTCTCAGGAGAACTTTTGTTGCCCTGAAATGACCAAATCTGTCAGCTGCACGTTTAAGATGTGATAACGTTTGGTCTGCATTCCTGTTACTAACAATCTCAGTTATAGATTAGCTTCTTTAAAAAGGAAACCTAGCTTCCAGCATATAATTTCATTCAGTACTCATTAGGGAGCCATTGTGATAATAAAAGAAGGATCAGGAACATTGTGAACACGTTATATATCACATAATGAGAGACTGACATTTGGTTCGGTTTGTTAGTTGTTAGTCCTGGATGGGCAGATGCTGAAGACGGAGCCCGCTTCAATCATGGATAAAATTCAGAAGTATTTAAACCTGGCCAACATCATCAACTATCACAAGATCCTCGCGTAAGTATCGCCCTTCACTTACTTTGTAAATATCTTCAAACACCTAACACATTCATTCACAGATTTATTCATAGCTTTAGACTACATAGCTAACAGACCTTTTCTTTGAGCTGGCAAATACAGGTCTTTGTGCAGCGAAACCAGTTCTAAACAAGTAAAGTTTCAGGTTTGGAGCAAATTAAACATGTCAGGTTTCAAGACTTAATTATATGTATTTTGCAGGATCTATTTGCTTTCTTTCTAGACTTTCTTTTACAAAATGTTTGAGACTTTTGGGTGAAGGATCTCTAATGAGAGCCCCATTCCCACATTCTGACATGCATCTTTTATGTGCAGGTTTGACCCCAAGAAAGGTTTCTGGTGTCAGCTGCTGGAGGGAGGGAAGACCAAGTGTTTGGGAAAAAGTAAAGGACGCAGGTATCCTGACATGGACTCTGAGGTATGAGCACTTGCAAAAATGTGGTTTTAAGAAATACATTTTAAGATGATTAAAAGATTTTAAAAGATGTGATTCCAACTAACCTCCTTTGTCTCCCTCAGTCGCAGGCCTTCCTCAGGGAGTACTATAGGGATCACAACATTGAGCTGTCCAAGCTGCTCTACAGGATGGGTCAGCCCCTGCCTAGCTGGCTCAGAGAAGAGCTGGTCCACACCAGGTAGCAGCACCGCAGGGGGAGACTGACAGCTCCGCAAACTGAACCACTGCTCCACCCTGCAGGGGGACACTGGCTGAGTGGCCCAAAACGTTGAAGGTCCCAAACACTTCTGACTGAAATGCGGAGGTCTGAAGAGGGGATGGCCAAGTAGAACTCAAAACTTAACTGTTATCTTCCCAAATGGACAGGGCAACAGCGGATGGCGAGCAAGAAGGGAGCACAGTTGCTCCCAGCAGCCGACAGCGCTCCCCTCTCTGCCTTTCTCCCCAAGCTTCGAGATACAGTCACTCCCCTGCAGGACAAACCAGGAGCACGGAGGCCCCGGTGACGGCCCCCACTGTGTCCTGGAGAAGAAGGAAAGGCTCAGTGATGTGTTTGATAATCACACCCTTGCTCTCCTTAATCAAACCCTCTCTTCTTCGCATGAACTTCATCTTGAAGGAAAAAAAAATGAAACAAAACAAGTCTTGAGGATGTTTGAGCAGTTTGAGCAGTCTCAGCTTTGGGAAACAGGTGGAGGAGGCGAACATCACCTGTGTCTCCATCTACATGTTACGGTGTTTGGAACATAACGTTGCCTAAATGGATGACGGCCTGACTGACAGAGGGACATTGGTTGCAAATGCCTTTTTACGAGAGGAGAGTGGGACATCTGGAGTCTTGACTCGGGCTGCATGTTGTAGCCTTACTTGATCGGCCTTGGTAGAATCTAGTTATCGCATTTACAAGTGCCAGGACAGAATCTTCATTAAAATATTACCACATGGACTTTTGAGGGTTCTTTTCTTTTTGTTTTCTGTTTTGTTTTCTTTACTCAGAGTTTGTTTTAACATTTCTATAATGCTGATGGCAGTGCATTATTGTAGAATGTACCAAAACTAAACATAATAGCTCAGTTTTCTTATGTAGGCCAGATGTACAGTGGACTGGTTTGTCAAACGTTTCGCCTCAGCCTCCTTGGCAGTCAGTTCCCTGACCTTTTAAATCGGCTAAAGCAGGAGGAGTAGGGTGGATGTTGAAAGCACAATATTTAAGACACTCGAGTGAACATCGATTCTGAACATATAACAGGTTACTGGAAAGCACACTAACAAAATGGATCCTGCGATGATATGTGAAGAAGATCATAAGCTAGCTACTGTATGTTTATTGAAACACTCTGGTCTGAGAAGTTCAGATAGTGTACAGAACAAGATTTCAAAATCCTTTCTCAGCTTTTTGTTTTTGTTTTTTTTTTTTGTCAAAAGTGTATATTTTGTCATATATTTTATCTTCATTTCATCTACTAGATGAGTTTAACTTTGGGAGGGGGTTGAGCTGTCTCTGGGGGGGAAAAAAAAAACTAAAAGTGGCCAGGAAAACCAACAGTATGCCCAGTGAGACAATACAGACGTTTGGTTGTCGGTCAAGGTGTTACCACTGCAACTAGATGTCAAGCATAGATAACAAAAAGCTGCTCTTATTGCAATAGTTTTGTACAATGTTCTGATGTAATAACAATGCACATGTCGGTCCTTTTATTTCCTGACTTCGTAATGTACATAATGCGCAACCCTTGGTAGACCTAAATTATTGAATGTGTTTGGGTTTACACTCTCCATCAGCCCATTCCCATAGTGTGAAACGTCAGTGCTGTGCTGAGGGGAGCCAGGATTATGTCGTTGTGCGGAGATGTGTCGCTAAGATTGTTTCCTGTCATGTCCTCTCACTGCCAACTATTGTACACAGGTACTGATTCTCTCCATATAAAGTATTAAGTGATAACACATAACAGCAATGATGGTACTAATCTCCTGGACTGTATGATAAAGATTTGTAATTGTTGTCAATAATTTTTACAGTGTAACTAATATTGTCGGTGCTTTTTAATTTGCAAATAAAACACCACTGTATTTTTCAGTAGCTGGATTTTTCCCTGTTCCTTTCTCCATCAGACTGTAATCAAAGCACGCCAGATGACGGCGACCACTTTTGTGCCGAGGTTTCTGGAAACTTAAATCACTGTTTGGCTCAGATGTGGCTGAAAACTGATGTTTCTCCTTTGCTTTCACTTCGATGAGAGGCCGTTTTGAGAAGCAAACAACATCAATTGATCAGAGTCGCATCAAGCGCAGGCTCGTTCGACAATAAAATAAACTCCTTCTGTTAACTCAACCCAAGGTAGATTTTTTTTTTCCTTGCTGGGAAAACACCTAAATCTACTAAAGAAGCTGCCTTTCTAGTTTTCCAGAAAGTGATCAGCATGAATTCAGATGCATTTATAGATTCAAACACTTCACT